>CM032342.1:7879042-8099768 GCA_019022885.1 Schlechtendalia chinensis
CTTTGAATCGACTCTTTATAAATTAAACTAATCAACAACAATTGCATCCAAAGTTCTTTTCTTATTTAAATGTATAATATCAGTGTTTTATTTGTTAACATAATATTATATGTGATAAGAGAGTGTGTGAGTACGCCCTGTATAAATAAACAAAAAATGATAAAACGCTTTGTTCAAACTGTTGCTATTAGATTGAAGACATATCTTTATTATCTACAGACTTTATGTATAAACTATTGTTACACTACCTGGAATATATTTATAGTAATTATTTTCCTAATTTTTATTTTTTGTTTTTATTATTATTGATCTAAGATTCCTAAGATTATTAATAATTAATTTAATGAATGGTTACAGCTCATTGTTGTTTATAAAATTGTGATGATGTTACAGTAGGATAAAGTATTTACATTGATAAAGTAAAACGTATATTTAATGAATATAGCATATCAATATGACGAGATTAGCAATATCATATATTCTGGTCTTTAAGTCGACCTTGTAATAAGTGTCTGAAATATTTTGTAATTTATTCACATATACCGTCGTATACTTGTAAGTTTCCTGTTGATATTTAAATGTAGAAAATCATAAGTACAAGTAAGTTATTGTCGTAATTCAATAAACAGTATCATATGAATTTATGTAAAATATCTATTGTACTCGATTAAAATTTTTCAAAATCAAAACGCAAATTTAACGTTTATTTACCGTTGTTTGGTGACGTTAAGGTGAAAGATTATATGTAAATGCGGTTTTTTAGGTCGTATTTCATTAACGTTTCGTACGAGAAAACATGTATTTCGACGAATGTTTCCAATAGACTTTGAGATAAAACAAAAACAAAACCACGTCATCGTAGAGTAACATTTTCAATTTTAATGTTTGTAATAATTTTCGTAAATTGTACGCACAACGAATACCGTACAATTCGATTAAAAATATCTAAGTTATAATATTACGTATTCCGTAAATCATAACGGAATGCGTTATTTTCTCGGTTCCCAGTTCCTGTTGTAACGTATGCACGTTTCAATGTTTTCATTTAATTGCGTCGAAATCGTCCGTTTAATGTTTATGAATATAAGGTAATTCCGGGTGACTCACTCGTTGTACGTGTTTTTCTTGCTTTCGGCAAAGACGTTTTGAAATAATTTAACACCGACAACGGGCAATGATTATTATCACGATAACAATAAGACAAGTACGATCATTGTTACAACACACGGAGATCACGAACTGATGAGTCGACGTTACATAACAACGCGTTACAGAAACCAATCGTCCGACGATAACGATAAATTATTATCGACGGATGTGTTTGGCCGGTCCTCGTCAAGTATTATGTTCTCAAACGCCGTTTTCGACGGGTGCGGGATGAAAAGAAGACGAAACACTTCGCGAAAACTTGCCGTTTTACGGCCAGACGATTTTACACCGCGAATTCAAACTGTCGCGTTTGGAACGCTCTGCCAAACACCTCTTACGTGCGGTATCAGGGTCACACGATGTCTGTGATTACGAACGTATTTGACGCGAACACGTCACGTCGTACGGCCGACGGCGGCGTTTCTAAAAAGCCTCACGATCCGGTCGAGAGAACCCCGCGCTCGGCTTACCCGTCCGAGTCAGTCGCGTGGCCCAACCCGTCTATAGAAAAACGTAATACGAGTAAAACAAAAAATATGTGTATCGTTTTTGTGTTTTGTTTTCTTCCGAGTTCTATCTTCTGAATTCTAACCAACATGAGTTACGTCGAGTAACGATTCGTTTTACCCGTGACCCGTTTACTGCACGTCGACGGCTCCAGAATTGCTACCAAAACCGGCCCCGAGTCGTCCACCAGCAACCGATTAGCCGTTACCGACGACGGACGATCTCGAGTCGTGATGAAAAACGTTGAATTTCGCGCGGCCCGCCGAAACCGAAATGAAAACCTAACCTAACCTAACCTAACCTAACCTAACCCTGCGTGCCGTCGTCGGATCGATTATTCTACGCCGGGATGATCGGATCGCCGACCGAGCTCCTTTTGGGCACGTGAAATGTCGATTACGCGATATTTTAAACGCCGTCAGTTTGGTTGATGCGTTATACCACACCGACATTGTGGATAGTCATTTTTCATGATCAGCACACAGGTTGGTAGATTGTAAATATCAACGGATCGTAATACGTATTTTTGTATGTCTCTCTAGAAAACGATAAAAATCAATTATTTAAATATGTTGATCGAAATTTTTGTTGTGAAAACGTCTTACGCGGCGTCCAGTATAACTTTCCGTTCGGGGAGTGAAAACTGGCGAGCTTTACATTTTTTCGAGGCTCGTTTTGCGTTACGCCCTATGTGTAGATAAAATAATAGTAGGTGACGTGTGACTATTGGCCGTTTTCACGGTTAAAAAAGCGCGTTTTGAAGGGCACGCGTATATTGAGCGAGTTGAAGCTGTAAGAACAAAATCGACCGAGGTATTGCGGGAAAAGGATTTCCAACGCGTATTGAAAAATACGGACGGAACGACGTATTGAACGCGAACGGGAGTGTAATTTAATTGAATTATTGCCAAATGAAAAGTGTTTAGAGTTATTTAGTAGCCATCAGCACTATACAGCCGCGTATTGTCAACGGAACGTCGAGAGCGTACGGCGTTAAACGTAGTAATAGTCACGCGGGAACGCAGGAAAAAATTTGTGGACGGGGGGGGGGGTTTCGAAAAAAATATCAATACGAGTGAATGATATTCATCAAGTTCTATTAAAATATCCGTCCTTCGAGGTAATTTAACCGTCATATCAATGACTTCTTCGCACGTAACCTCAACGTGTCTATAGAAGTTTATTAACAAAGTTCTCGAAGTCAACGGCTCGGTGACTGTAACGCTTCGGTTAAAAAAAAAACTATAAAATCGATTAACAATATATTTGAACATGTAATATTCGAAAACGGATAAGAAACATTTCCGAAAATTGCAAATTTCCGGTTGTTCGTCGGTCGTATTACTTCGCGTGTAAAGCAATTCAAAACCGCGTACATATTTTAAACATCATATTAAATTTCTGGTTTTAACCGCCGGCAAGTAGTGCATAACCCGTGGGAATACGACGATAATTCACGTGGTGCGGAAGCGCCGTCGCGGGGATCGCAACGAAAAACGGAATTTTTCGACAGCGGCGGGAGTGGAAACCGGTTTTCTTCGGACGTTTTTTTTCTATTAGCTATTTATAATTTATTATTATTATTGTTGTTGTTGTTGTTGTTGTGACCCGCGCGCGAATTTCCGAGAAAAAACGGTCGCGGCGGCCGGACGACCGTGTCGACCTTACAGATAGGTTAGGTTACCGCGCCGGACTTTGACGCAGTCGCGTGTGTGTCCGCCGCCGTGTCAGTAGTCGTCCGTGCGCGCGCCCGTCCGTCTCTCGCGTTCGGTTCGGTTCGGTTTTTTTTTCGCGACGCCGGGTGTGACAAAAACCGATCAAAAACGGCGCCGTTCGTCACGGAAATCGGATCGTTTCTCCGTCTGGTTACGTACGGCAGGTACGGTTTTGTGAGGTTTCTCTACGTCCATTTCCCATACTTAACGGCGGCGCCACGTCGCGAGAGGTGTTTTTTTGCAGGACGCGGCCGGGGGGGTTTTGAAAACCGTATAGCCCCACGTAACGCCATACGCGACAAGAGTATTTCGGACCGGTCATGACGCGCGTTAAACGTATCGGATTCGATCTGCATGATATCCGTTATTAAACGCGTACAGAAAGCCAACGAGTATTCCGTTGATTAGAGGAAGTGTTAAGTTTTTGTGTTGGCGTGTGTTCATTATTACCGGTTTCGACAAAATGTCATCGTCGGGTAAGTAATGTTTTTATTATTGTACTAACCCGATGATGACATTTTGGTCGAAACCAGTAATAATAAACACACATATACAACGACTTTATGTTTTCTTTCTATTTTCTTTAATCGACTCGTTGGCTTTTTGTACGTTTAAGTATACACACACACATATATATATATATATGTATATTTTAAATTTATTTATGAGTACACAATATAATGATTTCCGATGAGATTATTTAAAAGTCCGGTACGTTTTGGTAAGATCGGGTCGAGTCCCGGCCCGTTGCTACGGTGCTCGTATAACGTTACAGACGTGCAACAACCGTAATTCATATATTTGATACGATACGATTCGACTTGAGCGCTTCGGGTTCGGTTAACGGAGTAGTGCGGTCGAACATTCGCCCGTTCCCAAATGTTCCCGAAATCGCCGACTCCCGGAGTCTAATCGTATACATGTATAGACGACAACGAACTTTATGTGGCGAAAAGAAAAACGGAAACAAAAAAACCACGCGATCGGCGTGTTATTATTAACATCGTATTAAACGGCCGCTATTTGTTACGGCGACCCGTCGTGAACGGTTTTCTTCGTCTTGTCGACGATCTCGTACTACGTACTACGAACACGGTTTTTCAATATACGTGGTTTCGCTTAAATCAATAGTCCGACGCGATTACCGTAAACCGCGACGGGTTCGTCGTTATCACCACGTCGTCGCACCGAGCGCAGTGTGTACAAAGATCGTAACGTCCCCCGATAACGGAACTGTCGATCGTGTTGGTGCGTTAACGTGTATTCGACCGTGTACGGCTTGAGAACGTCATTTCGACGCGATAATACTACGTCTATATATATAAGAAATTATTTATCTACGTAATTTCGTGGTTGGATAATTGGTTTTCGGACTTGGACCAGACGTGTCCGTAAAGGTAGGGACACGAATCGAAATGATCCCGAGAACATAATTTACCCGTTTTTTACGGTCAATAAAATAGACAAATGATGGACTGAGAATAGACATAATCGTTCACTATGATCACCGTTAAAGTATTAAAATATTACGGTTTAACGTACCACGTCCGCGCGTTCGAATCGCTTTTGTACAAAACGGCACAAAGCGTTGACGTATTTCGTTTGTACACACGGTTACAAACAACGTGATGATCACGACATCGTACAAAATTAATGTCGTAAATGTTATAAAATATTTTAATACACGCATGCACGATTGCACGGCGAGATTTTAACATTTTGGAAAATTTGTAAAATAATACGATTTGACGTTATGCGTTGTTATTATTATTATCGTTGTTATTGTTCGTTTTGTAATGTAATGCGTCTCGAGTTTATTGGACGTCGTTAAAAATAACCCAACAGGAAATCGAGTCCGTTAAATCATTAACATATCGGGTCGTCCGTTTTAACACGTTCGTGCGTTTTCAAGGCGTCGTCGGTCGATCGTCTACGAAACGCCATCGCAATCCGTATTACAGCGGGCCTAGACAAAACCGCGTCGTAACTTCAGTTTATAATAAAGCGTACGAACTCCGTGAACAGTCGCCCGAGTTTTCCGAACGTGGACAGATCGCGTGTCACGGTCTACGCGGAAGCGTCTGGTTGTGGTCGTTATCGTTTTTGATCGGGTGTAATCTATAAATACGTTACGTTGTTACGTGTAACGTTTCCGTTATTATTGTACACAAGTGACGGTCATCCGAAGTGGTGGGGTAGGGGCGACGGTGAGTCCCATTCGGAAGTTTTTTTTGTTGTTGTCAAACGTATCGTTTGTTCGCCAAAATCGAACGAAAAAGAGACAGGCACGGTTGCACGTGAATATCCGAAATGACGTTATACGCGAGTGCGGGACGTACGCAATGACGAGATGGGCAAATAGAGTTGTCGTGGCGTTTATGCGAAAAAAACGTGCTGCCTCTCGCGTATAACACGCGCGCGCGCGGAATTAAATAATACTCGTCGGGACACAAAAAAGCAGTCGTCCTTCGGCGTGTTCAAGCGTACACGATACTTACGAGAGCGTAGCATATTTGACTATGAACTGTCGTATATGTGAACGCCACACGTTTTACAGAATATTTTCGTACAGCCGAGAAGAATAAAAGCGTATACCACACGTAACGTCCGGTTCGACAAAACCTAGTGTGATAATAATAATCCGCCCGCGGGTCCCAGCGACTTGGCGACGTCTCCGGTGTGAACGGTTTCGGAATACGTTTGCGACTCGGCGATCGACAGCGCCACCCGATAGTCCCGCGGCGAACGCGAAATCTCCGAAAATGGTAAGCGAACGCAACGGCCGGCCGGTGTTTTGGGCTTTTTTTTTTTCTTAAACACGCGTCCTTTTTCCCCATGCCCGTCGTCGTCCAGCGTTCGTTGATCTGCGGCCTGTTGTTCGCGTTGCGGCTGTTCGACGGCTCGTCCTTGGCCGCCCATCCGCCGTCTCCTTGCCCGGACGTATTCGCGTACGAGGGTTCCGAGCCCGAGTACAACAGGTGGTACGGCGAGATCTCGCTGATCACCGACGAGAGCTTGGTGGGAATCCGACTGGACGTCGAGCTGGATCGTCCCGCTGACTTGATGGTAGTAAGTTTTGCGTTTACATTAAGGTGTCGCTTTTTGTTTTCGTTTCATTTTTTTTTGCGTCACGTCTTTTTTCGTTCTACCGGATTGAACATCGTGTTACGTACGCGACGGAGAATCGGGCGGTTTGAACGATCCGTTCGCGTTCAGGCCGCTGCGATCGACTGTGCGTTTCGTCGTTTTTAAGCACGGACCACGACAACAAATGTATATTTCGTCGCGTATAAAAACATTGTTATGTACCGCACGGTTTTCAGTCGTGGATGGGGGAGATCACGACCAGTGACAACATAAAGTTCACCGTGTTGAACCTGAACCAAAGGTTGAGGCCCGGTCCCCCGGTGCTGTCCAGGATCATGGCCAAGTTCAACCGGTCGACTGGCAGTCCCAGAGTACGGTTCATCCGACTCAACGGCCGGAAAATCTGTCCCGAAGATTCGAGTGAGACGACGACGCGCGCCTTTCGGCCGCACGGCACAGTGAATACGATTACAAGATATTGTGTTTTCAGATCATAATCCGGAGTACGGCGAGTCCAGGCCGCAAAGACCCCAGAGCACCAGAAGACCGGACCCCGAGTTCGGGGAAAATTACGGTGAGAACGGGGACGAGCCGCCGGTAAGCGGTAACAACAACGACAACGATTACAACCACAACCAAAACAACAACAACAACAACAACAATAACTATAACGAAAACCCGCCTAACACGGAATATTCGTCGAACGTCAACAACAACAACAACCGTCCCGTGTACAATCCCGTTTCGACGACGACAACGTCGACGGATGAAGAACCGTACACGACCAGAAGACCGACGAAAATTACGGCCGGCGCGTCGACGTCGACGACGACGACGACGACGATGCGCAACTATCAGTACGAGCAGGCAAACGGGAACCGACCGAACAACCTGAACACGGTGTCGCTGCAGGCCAGCAGCACCGACGCGAACAGCGAGATCAACGGCGTCATCAACGGGCTGTTGCTGAACAATCAGAACAGGAATAAGACAGTCATCATAACCGTAATCGATAACAACCAACAGAACGGTCACGTACAGCAAACCCGACCAAATGCCGGCGACGGCGGTAACAACGGTGCGGGCGGCAGGCCCTTCCCGGTGGAAAACAATCCGAGTCCGAGTGCCAACAACAGACAGCCGCCGTTCGAACAGAAACCCGCGCCGTCGAATCAAAAGCCGACGAACAACAGCAACCACAACAACAACAACAACAACAACAACAAAAAACAACAACAACAATCAAGGCGGCAACTCGCAACAGCTGTCGTCCGGTCTGGGGTCGTGCGGCGAAGTCAAACTGGCCGTGCCCCTAGTGACATCGGGGCAGTCGACGCACCGCGGACAGTGGCCCTGGCACGTGGCCCTGTACATGATCGAGGGCATAAACTTGAGCTACCATTGCGGCGGGTCGCTCGTGTCCAAAAACAAAGTCGTCACCGGTAAGTGCGAAACCGGTTTCACGTCCCCGTGTCTTGACGTTTTCAATATTGTCAGTTATTTGTACAGCCGCCCATTGCGTGACCAAGAAACAGAACGACGCGGTCGTGAATTCCAGCAAAATAGTCGTTTACCTTGGCAAGTATCATCAGCTCCAGTACAGTGACGAACTGGGCGTCCAGACGAAACAGGTGTGTTGGCGTATCTAAGTAACAAAATGTTAAGCCGCGGTGGGGGTGGGGGGGAGAGAAAGGAAACAACATGATAATTTATTCTTCCGATGCTACGATATCATATCATATTATGAAACCGAAATATTTTCGGTATTCGATTATAATTATTCTTAAAAAAAAAAAAAAAAACGATTCTCTAGTGCAGCGGTTATCAGACATTTACGACCACGGCACCCTTAAGAAATAGTTTGTGTTTCGCGGAACCCCAATGTCTTTAAATCCAACTCAACCCCAATTTTTGTAAAAAATAAAAAAAATCGTTTAGCGATATTGTTAATGATTATTGTTAAAATCAGTTTAAAAAAAAAACAATTTTCAATAAAAATTTTATTTATTAAAATAACAAATTAATATTTTTTATGAGAAGAACGGAACTGTTTCATTGTTTGATTTACAATAGTTTAAAAATTAGGTTTTATATCTGAAACTTGAATTCTTAGATTCCGGAACGGCATCCGATCTATTTCTGTATTTACTTTTGGTACACGTACAAGAGGAAAAACCAGCCTCACAACGATAGGTTGTTACAAACGATAATAGAGTTATAATAGCTTTTTCGAATAGGGATGGGTATTCGTGCTTAAGTCCAATACGAAACTCGTTTAAAGACCCGGATATAAATTTATTACGCTAGTAACTATTATTCGGGTGAACTTTTTTTAAATAATAAAAAAAATAATAATCTATAATAATATAAAATAATTTTCTCAATAATCAAATATACATCTGGCGGGACACACATTGGGGAAACGCCGCTCTAGTAGTGAACGGTACGACGGATGGGAACGATGTTTAACGTTTAATCCGTTTTCGCAGGTGATCCGAATAAACGTGTTCCCGTCGTACAACAGCTCTAACTTTCTGGGCGACATAGCCGTGTTGACGTTGTCGTCGGACGCGGAATTTACCAACTACGTGACGCCCGTGTGCTTGTGGGACGAGAAGTCCGACAACTTGGACGACGTAGTCGGCAAAGACGGGACGGTAAGAGTTTTAGTTTTTTAACGGTTTTGAAACTGTATACACGATATATGACAGAATCGTCAATGCATTTTCGTACGCTCGACGTTTGTTATCGTTGTGCGAGTTAGTTTAAAACGTGATTTCATCTCTTTCCGACCAGGTGATCGGCTGGGGTTTCGATGAAAACGATACGCCCACGGAAGAACTGAAATTGGCCAAGATGCCGGTCGTGTCGCACCAAACGTGTCTATGGAGCTATCCGCAATTTTATTCGGAATTCACGTCCGACAAAACGTTTTGCGCCGGGTTCAGAAACGGTAAGTCAGCCGGTAAATCAACGTAACGTGTCGACTCGACTGTGTACAGTACGTTAATTCGGGGGGGTTTATTTGTTTTTTCGTACCCCAATAGTGTAATCATTCGAATGGAGTCACTTAAATATCGGGATAAAATTGAAAACGATTGCGAAACTTTTTCATCGTCTAACCTGTGTCGTTCGTACTTAGATCTGCACGTATCCGTCGTAAAGTCCGATTTCGTTTATTTTTGCGAAATACTTACCTGTTAACCACGTCATCACGTATGACGGGCAGTATACAAACCGTGCCAGTCGTACGCGATACGGAAACGCTACGCTTTGGATTGTTTTAGCTCAGTCGAATACTTACGATTTCAGGCACTAGCGTGTGCAACGGAGACAGCGGAGGCGGCATGGTGTTCAACAGGAATTCCAGATGGTACCTAAGAGGTATCGTGTCCATAACGGTGGCCAAGGAAGGGTTGCGCGTGTGCGACACGAAACATTACGTGGTGTTCACGGACGTGGCCAAGTACGGCGATTTCATCAGGAAGAATTTACGATGATAAACGTATAATATTATGATATTGTCTTAACTATGTAATGGTCTGATTCGTTTTTTTTTTTGTTTTTTTATTAACGTTCACAACGCATATATATATATATATATATGTGTGTGTATATATGATACGCGCGTTAAGTATTTTCGTACTGATTCCTATATGATGATTTGTTTATGTTTTATACTCGTACGCGGTTTTTGGAACAACGAACGATATCGTGTTGTTGTTTAGCGATCGTACTTAAAAACCGTATATCCGTCCGTGATGCCGTGTGTTAGAGTGATTTGTAATATATATATATATATATTTATGATTATTAAAACACAAAACCGTATTCGTTTTGCAATTGTGCGATAGCAAATATACATAACGTTGATGATAATGTCCCGAGCGAAATATCACGTGCGGCAGTCTGCCGGAAACCGGGAAGTAACGTAGCCGACCGGAACATAACGGTCCGCGACGACACTCGACCGTTCCCGTTGGCCGGCGGCGGAGAAGACCCGCGGGTTCCCCCGGCAAGCCCGCCACGAGGGGGATGGAGGGGGCCCCCAAATTCATAAACGAAATTTTTTTTTTTTCAAATGAAAAATAAATTGAAAATTAAATTTGAAATCGATAGAAAATAAAATAATTTTTAATTTTTCGAAGATAAAAGAATAGTGTATTATATTAAATTAAATAGAAACAAAACATTGAGTGTTTATTCAAAACTTTATCTGAGCCGTTAACTATTAAAATGAGCTTTTTTTCAATTTTGAATGTGGCGGGCCCCCCATCACCCCGGTGTACGGTCAGGCGTTTGTCGTGGATCAGCCGCCGCCGGGTTTGGGCACCATTTGGCCCAGCTGTTGACCGGCGGACAGCATGGACGCCATGGACGCCGCGTTCGTGCCCCGCACGGGCACCAGCATCATGGAAAACCCGCCGAACACCAGCGTCGGGAACGCGCCGCCCTTGTCGTCTCCCGTCAGCGCTCCGCCGGGAAGTCCGAACGGGACGCCCGGGACTCCGGTCGCGGTGGTCGACTCGCCGCCGCCCGCCGCACCATGCCGGAGATCGGACCTTTGGCCAGCTGCGCCGCGTCGTCGTCGTCTTCGGTCTGCCGGTCCGGTCTCGGTCTTCGTCCCGTCTCCTGCAGCAAAATCATTCGTCGTTTTGCACACGGTTCCCCCATCCCCGGGGCAGCGTTTTCAGTTAGAGCGTTCGTTTGAAGAAATGTCCACACACACACACACACGTTTCAACGAAAAAGAGGTTATGCTTGTTTCTCGGTCACGTCGTTCGTTCCGCCCGCGTTTTGTACGTTACGAAACGCGCGAGGGTGGAAAAATAGCCCGACCGTTTACGCAGAAGACTAAATGTTCATTTTGTTTGGCCCAATTGAAAACGTTCGACTCCGTCGCGAACTAACGTACGTACGTGCTCTCGTTCGTTTATTTTTTTACTAATCGACCCGTAGCCTTTCCCCGCGGTGGAGGACGTCTGACGGGGTGTATAGGTGAATCGCCCCCCATATGGAGTTTTCGTCACTTTATATTCGTGTTTTTATTACCTGCTGGCTGCGTGTTGTCCGCAATTGATTCGAGCAATAACACGTCTAACACCGAAAATCGGCGGAGGGAGGTTCAAAACAATAATAAACTCTTCGGCTAATGCACTCGACGTTTTTCGAGTGAAAGAGAACCTACGCCGTGCTCGTCAGTGTGGGCGCGGACGGCGAAGACAAGACCGCGCGTTGGAAAAAACGAATAAATACGCGTGCGTGTTTTGTTGATATTAACGGGGTATTTTTTTTTTTTTTCCTGTTCGTTTAATTCGTATATAATATATTGCAAGTGTTAAAAAACGCGCGCCGGCGGCCGTCGGTCGTGCAACGTCGCCATTTCGTTTAGCTGCGACCCGTTCTCCTGCAACCCGTTTTCCTCTCCCAGATGTTCGACCCCGTCCGTGTAGTTGTCGATCATCGCCTCCATCGCCGTGTCAATGTTGTGAAGGCCCTGCATGAAGTTGTCGAACGCGGTCTTGTCGGCGTCGTCGACTTCGTTCTCGTTATCGTTTACGTGCGGCAACGCTGCTCGGACACCGTCGTTCCGCACGGCGTCCGACGCCTACAACAACAACGACAACGGCAACGATAACGACAACGATAACGTGGCGGAGGGAAACCGGTAGACGATATAAAAAAAAAACCGCGTTCGCCCACGCCGGGACGTCAACGAACGAACGAAGAAAACGAAAACGCGAAAAACGTGAAGTCGAATCGAGTCGATCGAAAAAGAATAAGAAGACCTATCTTTTGAGTCGACGACGGTTCGCACTAAAAATTTACACGTTATGTATTACACGCAAGTGTCGGTGAATAAACACGGAATTCGTCGGGCGTACGAATAGTGTCGTCTTTGGGGTTAATCGTTCGCGCGGTGGGTGCATAGTAATCACACGCAAAACGATTGTTATCATCACTGTTATTATTGTTTACGTTTGGGTGGTTTTTTTTTACATATTCGACCGCGCCCGTGTCGTCCAAAGAGTTGGTGCGTGCGCGCGCGTGACGTTCAAAACCGGACGTCCGCGAACATTCGCCGCAGCCGTTCCCTGACGTGGTCGTAGTGTTCGGACCGGAAGAACTCGTCGACGGCGCGCACGGGGTCTTGCGGTTCGGCGGCGTCCGACGACCGGACCGCCGAGTTCATGCCTTGCCCGAACTGCGTCATGCCCTGTGACATCATGTCGCACGCGCCGTGCTGGAACTTGTCCGACCCGATGAACGTGCCCATGTACGAACCCGGGGCTGGCGCGCCGCCCATCATGCCGCCCATGGACGACATGCCCTGGTTGCCGCCCTTGCACACCGCCTGCTGGAACTCGTCCGACACCACGTAGTCGCCGACCATGTTGCGCGTCGGCCGGCCGCCGCCGCCGAACCGCCGGGCCATCTGGTCGGCCGCGGCGTCTCGCCACGCCCGTTCGAACGCGTCCGTGTCCACCAGCTCCGCCGCCGAGCGCGGCAACACCTGCGGCCAACACAAACCACGAACGAGCGCGTCAGCCGGCCAAACTCCTGACCCGCCGCCGACCGTTCGGCCGTCACGCGCGTACACGCGCACGTGTACGCGTTCACTACGACCGTCTGCGAAAACCACGTCCCGGGCGTTTCACGTTCGCTTCGCCGTCACTTGCCGCGCAGACGACAACGTGGTTTTGGAACACGTCGCGATCGTGTGTCGACGGAACACGCGTTGGAATGATCTGACGCGCGACTGATCGTACGGACGACGTTTCGAAATCGATAATAAACGTTATCACGACAATCGACCGTCGAATCCGTAAACGTCTTTGTTGTCGCAATACCGTCGTTATCATTATTATTATTATTATTGTCCACGCGACTTGTGATCTCGGACATGTCACAAATTCGGATACGTCTATTTCGTTACGATAATTGATGTACGACGTTTTTTTTGTTAATCATTGCTAACTCGTTTTCATTTTTCAAACGGATTACAGACCCTAAACGTTGTTTTTGATTACATTTGAAACATTCACGATTTACCAGTTCGCCGAAGAAATCGTAATTTTCCATTCACAAAAGAAAAAATAGAAAAAAAATGAAATCGTTCATTCGTACTTACGGTCAACTCGTCGAGTGCGATTGTTGGCGCGGCGTCCGTGTAGACGGCGTCTAGAAAAAATTAAACAATATGTTTACGACAACCGTATGAAACGAAGAACAACGATAGACGCTGAGGAAAACCCGAGTACGGTTCGAACACAAATGATTTCGACGTTAAGACGACAATGTTCGCAAGCACCGTAATATTGCGTTCGAACAGGTGTCGCACAAAGAACAAAGTTAAAAAACGAGGCCATCCGTCGGCGCTGAAGTCGAGAATCGTTTTCAAACGTACATTGCGCGTTATCGTTATCGGTCCACCCGACGGATACGCTACGAGGCATATTTTTCGCGGGCGTGGTTGGGGACGACCCGAGTCAGCTTCGTCGGAAGTGTACTCGGGACTTCAGGTCTAACGTCTTGACGACAACGGGCTGGTCCGTTTACACTTACCCTTGACGAGGCACGCCAAAACGAGCGACATGAAAACGTTCGGCGACATGGTCGGCTCGCACTGAGTGTAACAAACACGGGTTCCCTACGTCAGGCGCGTACTTATACAATTGGTATTTTTTTTTTTCTATCCGTCCTTCCGATAACTGTTTGTGCGCCGTTTCCGGCGGCCCGCAATCGCGTTCTAATTTGCGATTCCCCCCGATCCCGGCGAATCGACGGGACGCCGACGACTCCCCGAATCAAAATGCAAATCGACCGAAACATACGCGCCGCTTATCCGCTTTCGCGATTGCGTTCGTAATTGTCACGTCGATCGCGGGGACGTATGCAAATTCACGTCCCGCCGCGCGGCGTTTATAAGCCCGAAGCGCGTCGTCACCCGGTCGTCAGACGTTCACCGCGATCCGCGAACACGCAACTACCGTCGTTCGCCCTCGTCTCGTTTCGTTCCAGCCGGTTGACAACAACTCCGACGCGACTATGGACGCGAAAACCACACTCGCGCTGTTCGCCACGGCGATTTTCTTCCAGCCGTCCCACTGTAAGTAGTACCCTAACCTCACATACACATGCACATGCATATGAGCACGTTGCTGTAACGTTGTCTGTTGTGTTTGGATCGCGTTCAGGCGTACCGACGCATCGGTTAGTCAGACGAGCTCAAGAATTCGTACCGTACGAATCACGGTCGGAGATCGCGTCCGACGGACAAGCGTCCGAGTTGCAGTCTTCGGTAGCCGCCAGGGAAGGCGGTACACCGTCCAGCGCGGTCCCGTCCTCGTACACAAACTACATGCCGAGCCAGTTCAATCCCAGCCAATTGTCCAGCCAGTATCCCAGCCAGTTCCCCAGCCAGTTCAACCCCAGCAACTACGCGTCGTCCGGTGCCGCCGCTCCAGCCGGAGCCGCTTCCGAGCCACAGCCTTCGGTAGCCGCCAGGGAAGGCGGTACACCGTCGAGCGCGGTCCCGTCCTCGTACACAAACTACATGCCGAGCCAGTTCAATCCCAGCCAATTCAATCCCAGCCAATTGTCCAGCCAGTATCCCAGCCAGTTCCCCAGCCAGTTCAACCCCAGCAACTACGCGTCGTCCGGTGCCGCCGCTCCAGCCGCCGCTCCAGCCGCCGGTTCGTCCGGAGCCGCTTCAGAGCCACAGCCTTCGGTAGCCGCCAGGGAAGGCGGTACACCGTCGAGCGCGGTCCCGTCTTCGTACCAAAACTACATGCCGAGCCAGTTCAATCCCAGCCAATTGTCCGGCCAGTATCCCAGCCAGTTCCCCAGCCAATTGTCCGGCCAGTTCCCCAGCCAGTTCAACCCCAGCAACATCGCGTCACCCAGTGCCGCCGTTCCCGCATAAAATTGTTTTTCGAATGTTAATAACCGTGTCGCTTTTGTCCCCCCACTTCATTTATGTTTTGTTAGAAACACAATGCAAACATTGGATTGTAAATCACTTCATTTTTGTTGAATAATAAACGAAATTTATAAAACGTATTACTCTCGTGTCCATCGGTTCAACAATGTTCATAATCGTATTTCTAACCAAATCAAAAGAAAAGAAATCGATTTTTTCCCCCCACGAGATTCCAACGCGTACCCAACGGTATACGATTGGTGCAGTGGCGGCACCAGACATTTTTTCTAGGGGGGGGGGGCAAGATCATGGCAAATTGATCATGGAATTTAGTGAAAACCCGTCTAAACGGGTGTAATATAAATTATTGAAATACACGGAAAATACTGTATTATTAGCGTTTTCTGATCAAATTTAATCAATTTCGAAATCAAATTAAATTGTGGTGTATTATCTAAATACATAAAAAAAAAATACGACGAGTTACACAGCGAAACATATGAAACACAGCAAACACACAAATACTTGAAATTTAAAATTTCGTTTGTTCTTCAATTACGGTTTGCACCGGACGACGAACGTTCGAACGTAGGCAAGGTGCACATTTAGTTGGCCGTTCACATTAATCCGTCGGCGTTTAAACACGCGTATCGATGCGTTTATTGAATTCTCGTCGATTTCGATGCGTGTTGTGCAGGATTTTCAAAAAAAAAACCGATCACAATGACGGACGCCGAACAGACGAAAAACGACACGGCCGGCGCGATGAACTCGCGAATCGACAGGATGAAAATGGCGTTGGCCCGTTCCAAGGACCGAGAAGCCCACGCCGACGTACGGTTCGCTGGTTCGGGACGGTCGGTCGGAGTGATACGCCGGATGATACGTGAACGGCGGTCGACGGTCGACGGTTTCGAACGAAACGTCGGCGAACTGAAGTCGGCGTTGGAGAACGATCGGCAGCGCGAAAAAATGAAACGGATGATTCGCGAACGAAACGCACTGGTCGACGTGTCGGACGAAATGAATGAAGCTACGGCAAAAGCGTTACACGACCAGAAAGAATTCGCGCAGCTGTTGCACGGCCTGAACGTCGAACGGCTGGTGTTGGACCATTTGATTGGATCGACTTGCGAGGACAACGGTCGAGACATAATTAAATACACGAAATCGTAAAATAAATAGGCGGTCGCTGTTTTGCGTCAATGATTAATAGTAGTGTATCTTTGGCGGCTTTTAATCCGTTCACGAACCGACTTTTAACCGAGCTGAGTAAGTCATATTATGGTCGTGCGCGGAACAGACGTACGTGGAGTACGGTAATCGTTACGTTGCTGAACTTCGAAATTCACGGTGACGTGGTCGCAATTTCGTTACGCCTCACTGCCAAAGCCTTACACGGAATCCACCGGATAATTGACGTCGGGCTATCCGACTTGACGTTCGGAAGACTGAAGCCCGCGTGTCGCGACGGTTATCGCATAACCGCCGCCCGTGCTCGACCAGTTACGTGATAAGGTACGCCGACGGACGCGGTGTTGGTCGTTTGTAAAATCCTTTGGAAACTGCCCTACCGAAATCGGTTAGCTGTTTATACGCGTTTCATTTTCCTTTTTATATATAAACCTTTTAATATGCATTTAGTGGTTGATTTAAATACAGTGGTTGTTTATTTTCCTTTTCGCATGTTGGGAACGCCAATTTTTCAATAAAGTCCAGATCCGCCCTTATTTCTTTTCCAATTCAACTACTGTATATGTACTAGCTGAATTACCCGGCTTCGGGCCCGTCAACAGTTTTCGTCCGGTATGAAATGGTGATTAAGGTGTAAAATATTATAAACAGTGACACAGATGAATTTAACGATATTTATTTATTTTTTGATTAAAAACCTAAAGTTCGACATTAATTAAATTCAATGTAATCTGACGATGTTTTTGGATTTACGAGTGTGTTGTGTGGTTAGGAACGTGGTGATTTCGTTTGGTGCATATCGAATTTGGTTTTCCGATATTCGGTGGCGTGAAACAGCAACGATAAAACAGTCTGAAACGTAACGTCAAACAAAATCATGTTACACATTTCGAACAAAATATTTGAACGATATATATATATTATTTTCTACATAAAAACATAAAAAAATAAAACCCACCGTCGTCTGGCGCAGACGTTCAGCTGCATAACGTTTCCGACGAGTTGTTCTCACCGTCGAGCGTCTCGCTGGAAATAGTCGCCGGGACGAGCCCGTTAAGTCCTTGCAGCGCGACACCCGAACCGCGGAAGACGACGACTCCGGAGGACGACGTGTACACGGGTGTGTACGGGAACGATGACGGTGACGGTAACGGTGCTCGGGAGTGAGAGGCACGTCCGCGTTCCCGTCGACGTTCGGAAAATCGTCGATCGTCGCGGACGTGCGGGACCGCCCGAGCGCCGTCGCCACACGACCGAGGTTTGGTCGTAACCGTCATTGTTCCCGTTACCGTGCACGACACGTCGTACTCGGGCGCAGTCGGGATCAGGGGCATAATTACGAGGAAGGGGGGGGATATGAGGATAGATCCCTCCCCGTGTTTATGTGTTCACCTTACCGCACGTTATTTTTACAGCACAACATTATTTTACCACGCGCTTCAAAAAAATTTATACCAACACATTAGCGTTATTTGCAGTGGGGTTTTTTTGAAAACATAACATCGCTTCGATAATTCGTTCATCACTGAAAGTATTCGGAAATGTAACCCATTGTTAGCGAGAATCGGGAAATGAAATTGTCGCGCGTTAATTTTACAGCATGTGTGTTGTAATTGATCTATTTCAATGTATTAAGACCAGGAATACCGGTCACGTGTTATTTTTTTATCGCGCTGTGAAGTCATGGTGCACGCGTTCACCTACTTTTACTACTACTCGATAACATGAATATGTGTTTCCACTAGTACACCCGAAAGAATGTTTTCTAACCTTAAAAGAATAAAAACTCATCTTCGTAGCAGCACGTCAAAGGTTAGTATCTAATAATCTAATATCTTTTGCTTAAAAGTAATAATTTTTTTAATATGTACCTGATAGACTAATAATTTATTTATTTTGTTTGTAGAAACAACTTAACGGTCTGGCAATGTTGGCCGTTCACAATGATATTGAATTTTCAAATGATGGGGTCATCAATGTACTCGCCAAGAAGCCGAGAAATTTGGAAATATTATTGTAGCCCGTAACTATGTTGATAAGTGATGAATTACCAAATTTTTGTGAAGGGGTAATGAGAGGAAAATCCCCTACGGGTTTATCCTGAAGCTTTATTTGTGTATACCACCCTCTCCATAAAACATTCTCAATTACGCCACTGGTCGGGATACGTGTCGTCGTGCCAGACAGCGCCCGCACTCAGGAACCGGTGTGTCGTACGTATCGTCGTCACACCGGCAACACTGGTGGACTGCCCGAGTCACGACCGCTCCTCCGGCTCCCACAACCTGACACTCTTGGTACTGTTGGACCGACTTCTTGGCCGGTTTTTGGCTGGCGGACGGTTGACTCCGGCAAGTCGTACGTGTCACCCTCACGCAGGATGTAGCCTCGCAGGCTGCGGAGGAGCGGAACCGACGATCGCTTCTTCGGGTCCGATATCTGGCGGACGAACGACTCCGGCAACATGGTGGACTCTTGCTGGAACGATCTCTCAGCTGGTTTTGGCTGGTGACCGCTGTCGGAAATTCGATTCCAATAAGCGCGAGTTGATGACGGCAATCGACGGCAGCTGCTACACTGTCCGTTGTGATCGTCCACTGGTTTCGTGGTTTCGGTCTTAATCATATTTGTTTGTGTTTTGGTCGATTAATATTAATTTTCTTGGCGTTAAAATGTATCGCGCTGTGTTCCGTTAGAAATTTAGAATATAAATGATTTGAGAATGTTATTTATATTGTAAATAACAATTATTTTTTCAGTTGTAAATAAAATCTCGAAACAAATTTTAAATTTTATTAGTAGTCAGTTACCTAAATGTAACAACAGTGTATTTATTTCATTTTTCAACGACATTTGTAGGTTATATTTAAATGTGTAAAATACGTTACGATAAGTCAAATGGAAAACATTTAAATTAAAAAATGAAGCAATGATAAAGACGACGAACAGGGAAGTCTCACAGCTCACGTGTCCAGTTTAAATTAATTTTTCCATAGAATCGGTCGCCGTGCCATTTTGCGAGTTATCATCTATCGGAATACAGGAATAACAACATTAATTAAATAATCAATTTAACATAATAGCGTCAATGGCGATTTTTGAAATTCAAGAAACATTTTTCGACAAGATCCTTTACCGATAAGATAATTTTTCAAATTTATACATGCACAGCTATATGTTTGGAATGGATGGACCACGGTGTCGCACTCGTCGATCAATCCAAATCGTGATGATTTTTCAAACACTTAACAATAATCGCGGCACGACGTGGACCTATATTTAAACGTTTAG
This sequence comes from Schlechtendalia chinensis, assembly GCA_019022885.1. Classification (NCBI taxonomy): domain Eukaryota; kingdom Metazoa; phylum Arthropoda; class Insecta; order Hemiptera; family Aphididae; genus Schlechtendalia; species Schlechtendalia chinensis. The sequence goes on from CM032342.1 coordinate 7,898,909, forward strand.
CCGTTCGACGCCGGTTCTCACATCGCATACGAGCAGTACGCTCTAAGCCTGACCTGCCCGCCGTCGGGTCACGAACACCCGAAGCTCGAGACCGCGTCTCCGACGGACAAGGGAACGATCGAAATCGTACCGGCCCCGACCCGCTAGGCCGCGGCGCGTGGTCGATACACCGCATTCGGTTTGGCCGCGTGCTCCATTGTACTTCGCGATTAGCCGCGTCGAAAGGTAACGGCCGGTATCGCCAAATCATTTACATACACGCCGGGAATTAATAAGTGTTATCTATGCGCACGGGCGTCGCGGTTATCGGTCGTCCGTTCGTACCGTTTGTAACGCGGCCGGTGGGCGGTTTCGGATACAACGTAAACGCGACCCGTTCGAATTGAATACGAAATGTGTTGGTTTTCGTGGGGAACACATTACTGTTATCAGTACGGCCGTCAAGCCGAACAATTTGGAACCGATATCCGGATCACGTGACCGGCTCGCGGCGTGGAAGGCCGAGGCGGCGAACGTGTCCCACTTGGTGACGCGGCGGACGCGAGTTCGTTTTGGTTCCCGGGCGAAACGTTTAGTTTCCACAGCCGCGTACGCGTTCTATAACCTCGTTCCGGTCAATCGTTTTGTCAAAAAGTAATCCGTTATTTGGGCGCTGTAGCGTGGTTTAGACGGCGATGATTTTACGATTCCGTTTACGACACGATACGTATGTATTTTACATTGACGCGTGTTGTTTTCAAACGATTTTTACGGCGGAGGGGGAATAATTTTTCGTGTTTTACCAGCAAACGAATTGAAATAATCACTAACTAACTGACGTTACATTGTTTACAGGATCATTCGTGAAAATGTGTTTGAAACCAGTTATTGTAATCGTTACGCTGGCAATGTGCGTCCGTCTGTCTCTGTGTAAGTGCTAACATGCGTTACGATAATTTGTTTACGCCGTGTCTCGCGAACGGCGAGCGCTCGGAGAGGTCGAAAAAACGTCCGATTCGCATTGACACGTCGAAATCTAGGAACGTCGCGGAAATAATATCGACAGTTGTCGCGTGGTCCGTTGTTTGTGTTACACGGTTAATATTTAATTTTAACGCGTGAAACAATCACGCCGACACTCGGTCAAGAGAAGCAAAGCGCGCACGGCAACCAACGTCACGAAAGAACGCGGGCGCGAGAGACGTCAGTGTCGGAGGCCATCGTATACGTCGATATTCGAATTCACCCGTTGCGTTAATTTCCGTACCGGTTCTTGTCCATGTCCTTCACGTGAACGTTGTCGCTATATTTTTTATGAGCCATATAGTTCATATAAACGAACGTTTTTCAATCGAAATGCCATCGCATTCGCATTTGCTACGATGTGAAATGAAGAGAATAAAAGAATTATACGAATTTCGATTAGGTTAGGTTATCGAATGTCCGCCGTCGACTTCGACCGAAACGCTCCGTTCAAAACATTCGCGCTGTTCGGAACGGACAAGAACAACGGACCGGACTTTAGAAATAAGTTGTCGATAAACGACGATGACGTTCCGGGACGTAAGGCACACACAACAACACGTCCAACCGGGTTCGGGAGAGTGGATAGAAAAAAAAAATAATTAAATCAACATAAAAACCTAACCGAAAACGACGCGACATATCGATTCGTACGAGAATTTCGCAGGAAACGTCATGGGCGCGTTTGTTTCCGTATCAAATGTCTATGAATAACAATTTCAAAACCGTATGCGTACGAATTTACGACGTTCAGTTCGGAAACGCTCGGTAGATACATATTTGCTTTTACGTTAATAAACAAAATCCATGTCCGACGTATGACCCGACCTGACGTACCTAACCTAACTGCGTCGTCGCCCGGTTGTCCTGCGACAGCGCCGATTTCGTCCACCGAAACGTTCACGTGGTCGCCGTTTATAGGTTCGGACGGGCCGGCGGAAGAGGACAAAGCGATCAGGAACACGGTCGTGGACAGGGTGAAAGAAATGGTGCAGTCGGTCGCCGGCGGCCCCGAGTACGGCGGCAGCGGCAGCAGCAGCAACGCGCCCGAGTCCGTCGGCGGTCAACCGGACGCAACAACGACTCCGGTCCCGCAGCAGTATGGCGGCGTGTCGCCGGACGCGGCCGGCTGCGCTTGTCACGACGACGGCGGAACGTGCTGACGTGGTGTTTTTGTGCAAAACGTGCGCGCGAAATAAAAAAAACACGCCGTTTCTTCGGAACGTTTTTCGTTTGTGTTTTCACGGCACGGTCGTCGTACCCGCTACGTTTCGTGTTCGCGCGCGCCACCCTCCCCGGACGTCCCGATAAAACCCGCGAGACCTTGCCGCGATACGACATCAAAAAAATAAATAAATAACTACGACGACAGTTGGAGCAGATTGCCCAAATCGATTATCAACATGGAATAGTTTTGTTAAGTATCCGGTGTGGTGTAGAGATAAAAGATTTTGAATGAAATCTTATCAAGGTATCGGTGGATGGCGTGAAATGAAAATTTGTTTTTAACTTCGAATCGGACGGCTATCGCATGGGGTAGCGGTTAGGTTAGGAAGAAGTCACTGTTACGACGGTTCTCTTTCTCGCACGGGGTTTATGTTTAAGGTTATTGCCCTTAGATCACATCGTGGAATTAGAGTTAATAACCGTGACATGATAATGGAATAAAGAATAAGTCATCCCCCCCCCCATACAAATTCTTATAAGATGACCGGGAGATACGACACGTCCGCGTATATTTATTACGTCCACGGCAATTTGTGCGGATGGTCGTGAAACGGACGAGACGACTGAACGACAGTCTCGATTTTAAATAGGCGAGAGATAAAAACGATGTTTGGGGTGAATCGCGACGATAATAGGTCTTAGGTACGGAGTCCAGGTGCCATAGGACCGTCTCACCACTACACGGTTTTCACCGTACGGCAAATGCACGATTTATGCACGGTTCCCGTGCTCAGTATATACTTTTGTACAGGTTTAGTTTTGTAAGAACACTCGAGTCTCGCGTTGTTATCATGGACCACAAACAAATTGTTGCACCGTGGTTATACAATCGACAAAACACAACAGAAAAATCGTATTTTTTGGGTACATCGTATTGATGCTTGGAGAGAGGAAGTGGGATTATTTCATCCTATCTCTGTAGCAATGTAAAAACGGTCGATAAAAGTTAGTGTTTGGTACTGGTGGAAGGTGCACGACCGAACACGCGATAACGGACGACGGCGGCGGAACGTTCTAGAACTTTGATTAGAACCCGGCGAGCATCCGTCGGGTGACGACCGGTTTTCGTCCACGCATACGACACCGTGAGTGTACGGCCGTCGAAGTTCCGTGGTCTTTTCGTGCCGTCTTCGTTGACTGGTCTTTCGTACCGCCTTTTGTACCTTTTGACGCGTGTGCGTCAAATTCCGTGAAGACCGCTTGAGCTGGGATCCAGGCAAACTGGAAGATTAATTGTACAAGGACGACGCGAGTCATCGGGGTCGCCTTCTAAAAGCACCTCCTTGGCGTACAGTTAGATTAAAAAAATTAAAAATGAGATTAGGATTTATAGACAATTTTATTTCGATTGATTATATCGATATACAACACGGTCAAGTACAGTACGGTGCATTTTGCAGTTCCTCCGTTATTCCAAAATAGACGACGACAAAACGTAAAGAATTTGTTTAGAACACACTACGTCCTAGTGTGGGAAACATACCACGTCAAAAAAAAAATAAACCCGTACAACTCCGGTCCCGCAGTCTGCGCTTGTGAACGTGCCGTGATAACAGGCGTCGTATTTCGTACAAACCGTTGCCGTTTGTGTTTCCCGTACACAACTTAACCTATCCGTCCGAACCAAATTTCTGACTACGGCCGTGAACGTTCAGACCGCAACATTTTGTCGCTTTGAAACTGTTCGGTTTCTTCGCGGCGATTCTAACTGGACGTTTAAACGCCGACGGTCGTAATTTTTATTTATATGAAACGTTAACCGATCGATCGCTACTGCGTTTCGGGTTTGTAGGTCGAGTTTTTAACCTTAATTACTATTGTTTCGGTAAAAACCGTGTGCGTCACACATTTTCCAATACGACGTCGGCGAGTACGTTGCGCAATGTTTGCAAATATACGTTTGAAATATGCGGTGAAAACCGTCGAGTTTGAACATATATGAACGTTTTTCATTATTGTGAAATGTATATATTTACGTACGATTTAAATAACAAAAAAACAAAAAAAATATGATGCGTATATACGTTTTCAATGTATGTGCTTTTCAATAATTCGTTTGGAACAGTGTCGCAGGTGAAATCGGAATCGCGTTAAAACGAATAATCGAAACGTTAAAGTATAATCTAAAATATATTTTGATGTGATATCTGAATAATAATAACATACAAATACAATACAAATCGCAGAATATTTCCATATCATGTTGAAATATATATATGTATATAATATCGTATAATACATAATTTAGACTTAAAACTAATATTATCAATAATTAATTATATAATATAAGCGTGTATTTTTTTTTATACTAACATTTTTGATTTTTTTTTTTTTTGTTTTTTTTTTTGAGAGGGCGGTCTGTTTGTTTTGTGGTCTACAAGTCATGGTCAATATAACGCGAACAACGAGATAATATCTATACAGAGCTATAAAACGCATTGAATACACGACGTGAATAAATATTATACGACAAATTGAGAGGCTGGTTGCAAGTTCGTAGAAATGCCCTTTTTGCTTAAAACGTTTTTTTTTTTTTTTTTTTTTTGGATTCAGTGACCTCTATACTAATTGTATGTAAAATTTTAGTTCGAAATTTTAAAATTAGAGCACAGGAGAAACGTTTACGTGATTGTGGGTAAATGCAGTTTGTTCCTTCGTCTACGATTTCATTTCAAGAAAATCTGATACCGATAGAGCCAAGAAAATGTATTTGTTCTCAGACTCTGCTTGCGGCCAGAACAAGAACAAAATCATGTTGAGATTCGGCAGTTGGTTATATAAAAAAAAGCTCTAAACGTTCAGATCGAACAAGTTTTCCTGTGAGAGGTCACTCTCACTGCGTGTGTGATCATAATTTTGGACTGCACGGTGTATTGAAGAAAAAACAAAAGAACAATTGTATTCCTGAGGCATATTTAAAACTATTCAAACACTGCCGACAAATCCTGCGATTCCTTTTGAAATCATTGAAGGTTCTCATCACATTGAAAATTGGAATCAAGCTTTGAACCCATTTTTCAAAGCTCAACCAAGTAGAATACATGACAAATTCCAAACGTTAAAGTATGTCCGCGTTCATCATTCAAATGTTGAAATCTTGTCCGTATCGTAAACGTACAATTGAACCCTTCCAATATTGGCAAACTAAACAGATAATTACGCTCGAATTTGCAGAACTTCAAGTATCAAACAACTCAACGAATTGAAATCTCTTATGGAATTTTTGTCACCGAAAGAAAAAGATTGATTTGAGAAGAATGTTTTTCTAGATGATGATTTACAAAACTACGATGTTGAAAATCAAGAGGTCTACTCTAACGGTGATTATGAAGTCTAACATCATTAACATAAAATAAATGTAAAATTAAAAATCAAGAAATTAAGATAATTTAATATCAAAAGTAATAAAACATACAAGTTGTGTTTGTATATGTAATTTCATTTGTATTTTTTTTTAATTGTAATTCTAGTTCTTTAATCATTTTAATTGAAATATAATGGGCAATCATTGTTTGATGCGAGAATGATAGAACCTCATTTATTTACAGCTTTGTGGACACAAAGAAAAACACAACAAGGACATAATTATTTTCTTTGAGACTCGATCTTTCGCCGGACACAAATTTTACAACCGTGCGACCAGTACCAAAAAGAGTGACATAGGTTTGAAGTCTTAACTTCGTTTATCTCAAAAAAACGCGTTTTTCCAGAAAATGCCCTTCTCGCGCCCAGCCCCACAATTATTGTCGTTGAACGTTTTTTAGGCGTTTGATTTTCGAACGGTACGGTTCCGCACGAATAACTAATCGGAATATATCATTACATGAACGTACCGCTTACGTCGAATCTAATAATAACACGACATATCGATTTATCACGACTGTCCGGAAGGTGATTATCTAAACCACGCCGATTGTATCGCGCGCGCGTGTACCGGAATAACAACAACAACGGCGATAATTTATAAACCGCGTAATATAGCAACAGGTACGCAACCATCCATCTCCTCGAACTGTATTGCGTTGGCAAATTAATGATTAAAACACAACGCGCAGCTTTTTATGTATGAGCCTACCGAATAGTTGTTATCGAGTGTCTACTCGATAACATTATATTAATAATAATAATAACGTTATTGTACGTGCTAATGGAACTAATTTCTCGTAATGGCATTTACTATTTTTAATAATAATAATAATTATTATTATTTTACACAATACAAGTAACACGTTATCGCGCATATAATTAGCAACATAATAATAATACTTATAATAATGGTTTACGTTAGAATAACATTACTGCTTATATAATAATATTATTCTAAAAAAAAAAAATAAAAAATACACCATAATACATACATAATATAATGATCAAGGTTGGGTGTCAACGAATAAAAATGCTTCGATTAAATTACCAAGTTACATTACGAGTAATGTTTTCGGTTTTTTTCGTTTCATAGTAACTTTAAACTCAAGACTTACGATTTAATAACGTCGAGTAAATATCATTCGATGAATTAGTTGGTTTATGGATTTTCGAAATTCGTGTGTAAAATACAAATGTTACGTTTCCGAAAAAAATGTCCGTTTATTTCAGTCGGACTAAATCGTTTAATATATAAATATGGCTTATTGCGAAAAGTGCAAAATAATTCGTAAATGTCGAATGTTTCAAGCTTAAAGTGAAAATATCGATTTTTTTTTTTTTTGAGATGATTGTTTTAACTTGGATTTACTCATATCGACATGACTTAACTTAAAAAAAAAACAACTACGTTTAACTCGCCCAGCCCTCGATAATATAATCGGTAATAACGTGACGAGACGTTAAAACACGTGCTGCCCGTTATGTACGTGCAGGACTGTGATTGTCCATGGTTTTGCGCGTGCGCGTATTATACAAATGTCGACGTGTGGAATAAATACGCGTAATGTCTTTTTTTTGTTTTTGAAGTGACTTGAAGATGACGGTCTAGCGGACATGTCGCGGGCGTAGGCGCACGTAGACGTAGACGTTTTGGGGTTCTGTAAATACAATGTAACATGACGGTGTTTGTCGATCAAAAAATCCAAGACAAAAATACAAATGCAAGAAAAGCCCGTCGGAATGATAAAACCCGGTCGCTTTGCCCGATAATTACAGTGCGCAGAACGGACGTCAAAAAAATTTTTTTAAAAAAAAAAAAGAAGAGAAATAGTTGAATTTAAAAAAAAAAAATCGTGTGCATTGTCGTTTTTTGCGTGTTGTGCGTGTGTGCGAACAGTGGTGCGCGGCCAGCATCTTCTTACCACTTGTTCCACGGTTTCCGGCCGATCCACCGTCTCTTGATCATGTCGGACGCCTTCTCCGCGATCATGATGACCGGCGCGTTGGTGTTGCCGGACGTGACCAGCGGCATGACCGAAGCGTCCACCACGCGCAGCCGGTCCACGCCGTGCACCCTCAGCTCCGGGTCGACGACCGCGCCGGCGTCGCCGGGCGGGCCCATGCGGCAGCTGCCCGCCTGGTGGTTCTCCGGGCCGGTGTTCCGGCGGATCGCGCACTCCCAGTACGCGTCGCAGCCGAACTCCAGGTCCTCGCAACCGGCCGCCGGCGTCCTGTCCAGCTCGATGCCGTACTTCTGCAGCGCCGCCGTCTCCGACATCCGCACGGCGATCTTGACGCCGTCGATCAGCACGGCCATGTCGTCCGGATGGGTCAGGTACCTGGCGTGGATGGCCGGGCTGTCCAGCGGGTCGGCGGACCGGAGCTTCAGCTGCCCCCGGCTCTTCGGGTGCAACACGGCCGGTATGACGTTGATCGAGCGCCGCGCGTTGTCGTTCTCGCGCTCGCCCACCTGGCCGGTCTTGGCGCAGTTGGCCAAGTAACCGCCGAAGAAGAACTGCAGGTCCGGGTTGTCGTCCATCGGGTTCGCGTACCTGGACGGCAGTATGGCCGTCACCTCGGATATGCCCGTGCCCGACATCAGCCCGTCCCGGAACAACAGGTATTCCATGGCCGTGGCCCAGTTCAGCGCCGTGGTCGACGAGTCGTTGATGTTGAAGTTCACGAAGAACGCCACGTGGTTGTGCAGGTTCCGACCCACGCCCGGCAGGTCGTGCACCGCCGGCACGTTGACCGCGCGCAGGTCTTCCTTGGGCCCGACGCCCGACAGCAGCAGCAGCTGCGGCGAGTTGACGGCGCCGCCCGACAGGATCACCTCGTTCCGGGCCGTTATCCGGTCCGTCTGCCCGTTCCGGTACACCTCCACGCCGTACGCCGACTTCTTCGTCGGGTCGATCAACACTTTCGTCACCGTCGCGTTCAGCATCACGTGCAGGTTGGGCCGTTCCTTGGCCGGCCGCAAGAACGCCCGGGCCGCGCTGTAACGCGACCCGTTCTTGGACGTGGTCTGCGCGATCGCGAACCCGGTGTGCAGGGCCCCGTTCAGGTCCCTCACCTGGTATCCCATCTCCATACCCGCTTGGAGAATCGCGTGCGACAGCGGCGGGTGGTACGGGAACTGCGTGACCGGCAGCAGACCGCCCACGCCGTGGTAACCCGAGTCCATGACGGTCGCCTGGTGGTTGTCCTCGGACTTCAAGAAATACGGCAGCACGTCTTGATAGCTCCAGCCCGGGTTCCCCAACTTGGCCCAAGTGTCGTAGTCGTGCCGACTGCCACGTATGTACATCATTCCGTTCATCGTACTCGTGCCTCCCAAAACCTGTTGGGCGAACGGAAGAAAAGGCGTTATCGAAAAAATCACACTCGTTCTTCTAGAGTTTTTCGCTAATCGAATCGCCTACCGCGGAAACGGTACGATGTCTATTATTATTATTATTATTATTATTGATATCTTGTGCCGAGTGGATTAAGTTTTAATCGCATTGTTTACGGCATAGTCAAATCTAATTGTCTACGATCGCAGGAAAAGGACACGGACATATCATCGTATTGCAGATACGATCCCCTACCTCCAGTAAACCGTTATGTTTGTTTTCATTCTGCTCTAACGAGGCCGTGCAAGTTTGAGTCGTTTGATAACGATAAACTGTGTTGCTTTCCATTGTCGTTCCAGTCTGACTTGGAATCGGTAATAAATGACAAAGAAACGTGTATGAAATTATGATAACTATGCTGTTTAAATGTAGATAGTTCACAAATTACGTTAATCGAACGCAAATGTAGACTTTGAAAGTTCGAAATTCCAAATCAAAAACGTATTATTTTCAAACAATAGCGTATGTTATGAAAAATTGCAAATTAATGGAAAGAAAAATTCAAAATTATATTAAAAACGTGTTGCAATTCTTCTCGGAGTGTATTGATTTTTGCAACACGATAAAGCGAATGGCTCTGCAAAAATAGTTATGATGGAAATGACGAGCATAATCATTATTTTTTGTGACTTGGTAAAAATTTTAAATAATTACATTAAAAGTGACCATTATTATTGTTTTTAAACTAGTGTTTAATTAAAATGAAAAAAATCAAGTTGTTTGGTATTTATATGTGTTTAACAATCCCCCGGAGAAAAAAACGTGCATATTTACAACGTTCGTTATAAAAAAGATCCATGTCCTTGACATGAAAACTAATATTAGTATAATTTTTTTAATTCTAATTTAATTATCATTTCAAGATGATGAAGTAAAATCGAATTAAAAGTTTCGGAATTATATTCGTTCATGGTTTTACGTCTCATGAAAATATTTGAACAAGTGTCTCCTTTCTGTAGTTGGCGATTCGATTTCCCTAGGGGTTTTTTTTCTTTCTAATTGATGTCTTCGACACGTTTAAGACGTGTTTATTTATTCGGAGAGTTGCATTCTCTTCAGAAAATGACGCAAGTGAACCGCTTTAAGAATGTCACAGCCGGCCGTTTAATAATGAATTGGATATAGGCTGTTCTATTAAAAAAATCACACGATTTCAATGAGAACAAAACAGCTAAATACAGGAAAACCGTTGTGATAGTCAGTGATATTGATCATTCTTTCCCCGGCACACATTTCCCGTGAGGCATGTTTTTGGTGCCGACAACCTCGCGATAAAACGACTTTCCCCTCCCCCCCCCGGTCGGACCAAAATGTCGTCGCTCGTCGACATGTTTTACGATCGAAAATAAAATAACAATATACGCTCGAAACCCATCAAGCGCACGTTCTGTCACATTAAATGTTTTCCAACTGGTGCGAATTATACGCAGCGGATACGTGAAGGTACGCAATTAGCCGTTTAACAATACCACACGTAATGACGGCGATAACGATAACGTTACGGACTCGTCGTTCGTTATTGCGGACCGTGCGCACCACGCACAGTTTTTTAATCGACCAGGACCACGTGTTGTTATACGGCAATAAAATATATATATTACATGCTTTCATTAATTCTAAACCGAACGCCATAACGATGAAACGATAATTATAACGGCGCTGACGAGTGACAATATAATGGCTTCGACACTCGTGACGTCATCGGACGGACCGAACTCGATTAAACGGACTCGTGAAATCGTTCAACTGCTTTTGTCGGTACACAAATTGGAACGTTAATAACGTATCGCGCTCGACTCATCTGGACGCGTGACCTGTTTTCCGATTAACGAGCGTATGCGTTTCAAAAACGTTCGCGTGCAGTTCGTATGGTTATAAGCGAAAATGCGTTTAAGATAAAAAAAAAACCAGTTTTGTCGTCCCTGAAACCGCGGCGACAAAACGTAACGTAACCGACGGACGGGTTTTCGCAACGCGAGACCAATTTACGTTGGTTATTCTCAACGGACATTCGAAAAGCTGTAAAGTCGTTTCCGTATAAAACGTCCGTGATATGATCGCGACGATTCGAGGACCAAAAAAAAATACACATTCGTCCTACGTGTCCAATCCGTTGACGAGTCGTATTTATTTAGGGACGTTATTTGATTGTCGGTATTTTTTTTAACGGGTGCCGGCGTGTTGCGTCCCTATTAATATTTTAACCGGGTAGGCGAATTGCGTCTCAGATAATTTTATATCACTCGTTCGCGGCGTACGTATACAGATAATTTTACCGGATGGGTGGTAAATTACGTTCGTGCGGTGATTCTTTTCCGTTAAAAAATTATTTACTTTGGAATGTTATGAACGTTTGGGCCGATAACACAGATAATTCAATTACACCAAAAGTTTTCGATAATTTTATATCGGTCGTATCGTGTTCGTGGCGTACGGATGAGCGTTTCATTGTGTTTATTAACGTCGTTTCGAGTGTATTTTATTTTTGTAATCGAACGGAATCGACTATAAATGAAAAAACTAAAAAAATTGTGTTGGGTTAGGTTAGGTTAGGGTTAGGTTAGGTTAGTTTATACAAAATTTGAAATAAAAACAAAAAACCAATTTTTGGAAGACTATAAGACCAATCTCCTCGTGATGTCTTCTGGATAACGCTAATGTGCCGAATCACAACAAGGACGCAATTCACCTACTCAGTTAAAATATTAGGGACGCGATTCACCCAACACCTTTCTTGACGATTGCCTTTTTAAAAGGCAAACCGTGATTTTGGAAAGTTCGAAAAGTCGTTTGAAATCATTGGTTATAAACCGGTTAGTTCCAGCTTTATCTATTTTACCACCAGAAAAGCTTTTCGAAAATAAGAAAATAACATTTAATAACGACGGTGAAGAACAAAGACTGTTTTGTATTTCGTTCCAGAACACTAAACGGATTGCCCAGAATGCATCCGAGGTGGATGTCACGATGCACAGGCTTCTCACATCACAGACGTGCATGGTATTTTCGATAGTGATTTGTGCTCGTTTATATTTTATTTGAATTGATTTTCAGGTATTTTTTATTCGTGCGAAGTATACAAAGAGAAGAAGTAGTTTGGAATCATTACTTTTGATTTACTAGAACGTTTAAAGGCCATAGTTTATGAATTACAATATCGTGTGATTTTAAAAATTACAAGATGTATGACGTACGATTTACCGTTTAATTATTTTTAGATAAACGAAACGAGATTATGATATATTTTGTAACGGAAGAAAAATTAAAACCAATATAATTATTATTACTTTTACGAGGAACGGTTTTTATCAAATTCGACTTTGTGAGATTCGGCTCTCGGACATTTGACACGATCGCGAGAAGTGAACGATGTGAACTGTCGATAAAGCGTCGTGGAAAACGAGTCGGTGATGAACCCATGGGACGACAGACCGAGACAAGCAGGTCGATGACAAAAAAAAAACCCCGAGCACTTCGACCGGACAAAGGAGGAGGCGTTTATGTCGTACGCGCATATCTTCCGCGTCTACTCGAGGACGACTTTGTCGGGGCTCGAAGGGAACGAGAAGTTTTAAATGTATTTGTTGTTTTCTCCCAAACCGACACGCGCAGCTCTGCGTAAATCGACCTTCCGGCGAAAAACGAACGCCTACTCTACCGATTCTTCTCGTCGTGATTATTCACGTGAATCGTAAACAGATCGTCGTCCGCAGTCGGAAAAACAACCGAACGTTTGATCACATTCGTCTCCACGTCGAACCGTCTAAACGTGTAACGACTCGCGTCGGACCGAGTACAACCAACGTTACGCGTGCCTTCAGACGGACAATCGCGAAGACCTCTGCGACCCGTTCGACAATCGAACGACGATAGCGGTTTTTAAATTTTCCGTTCGCTGTATTAAAAACGAAAGAAAAACTCTGACGCAATTAATTCGCGTGACGAACAATGTCGAACGACGCACTACCGTCGGCGGTGAAGTCGCATCGTCTTCCCGTCACGTTCGATCCGGACCGATAGGATCTGGACTTCTACTGCGGATCGTCAGCCGGAAAATCGCTGTTTACGGTTTCGATCGTACCGCGGCGACACGTAATCGTAGATCAATTCACGTGGAGCGCGCGTGACGTGAACGGAACGACAAACAGGTAGAGCGGTCCGAGCACGACGTCCGAGCAACCCTAGACGATCGTCGACCGGAAACTTCTTACGTCTCGCACACGACTCCGTCGGACCGGCGCGGCTGTCCGAGAACAGACGTCACGCGAGACAGCACGTTGTCCGGACTTATCGGACGGCGGCATCTCGTGGGCATTGTTCGTCCGCGTTTCCGGATTCGTAAAGTTACGAGCTGCGTCCGACAACAACGCCGCGGGTAACTTTCACTCGTAGAGGTCGTCTGCCGTCACACCGCTGCTGGTGGCTTACGAGTTAGTGCGTTCGGGCACGCGTTTTTCGCGTTCCCTTTTCCCGCGCACGTTTTCCGGCCGGTTTATTTTCGCACGACCGATTTCGCGTTACGCCACGGTGTAAGATCGCCGACGAAATTTCAACGACGGTTCAAACGACGACCGCCAAAACGAAAACATTTATTTACCGGCCAATGCGTGTAAGTATACGATCGTTGTGAAATAATCACGTTAGGAGTTGTCGAGAATAATTCGTGACCGATGTCATCTCATGCCGGTCAGGCACTTCCAAAAAAACGTTAATGTACATATATATTTTATTTTTTTTTTTTTAACTTTTATTTTTTCAGTACATACAGTCTATAAATCAAATTTTACAATGAGCATGTTTGAGGAATTAACCCGGCGGCAACACTTACTGGCTAGAGAGTTAGAGTTATTTCAGATCGCGGTTCCAGTTTCGCTTTAACCTTCTAGGCGGATTGCCGGGAATGGATTCAGAGTTTAGAGCAAGGATTAGAGAGGGTTAGAGTGGTTTGCAAGACGGGCACGGAAAAGTTTATAGGAATTTATGGCTTCTTCTTGAACAATGAGTACTTTTAAGTCTGAATGTAAGGTGTGGTTTGAAACATACGGAGGAGTACACGTAATCATACGTGGCGAGGTTGATTGAAATGTTTGGATTTTATAAATATTGGATTTTTTTGCTACTCCCCGTAGTTGAATTCCGTATAACCAAATTGGTTTGAGGAATATACATATACACGATCCGTCGTGTGTCCGTGCGGCGGAGAAAAAATCAAATGGGTGGGGTTTTTTTTTTTGGTCTACTTTTGTTTGCGTCCAGAGACACGTTTTCCGATTGTTCGACGATCCAACTTGAACGGATATCGTTTGCACGCACTCGAGTACAAGATTGATACCTGACCTATGCGCGTCCGCGCCGTTCTCCACGGTCGTGTTCGTCATTCGTCTCGAAACGACTTACCGATTGCCGCGATCCCGTGGCCAGCTATTGCGCCTCGGCCCGTGAACGCACTTGTAACCACGTCGCGGACAGGGCGTGTGTCGTACCCGGCGAACGGAAAACTAAGACCGAAGTCGTCCGGGACGAAACGATTGTTCGGATCGTTCGCGTGCTCGTGACCGGAAGGATACGAACGGAAACGATGTTGCGCAGCACGTGTACACCGGGTAGGCGGTTAGGTTGGGTCGTATACGATTGAAACGATTTCGCGAACAAACAGCCGTCGTCGTCGTCGTCCACTCGCGTGTATACAACAATACGTAGCGTGATGACGGTGTCCGGCCCCATTGTCGGCCGTTACGACGCGTTGCGAATAACACAGGATGACCGCGATTTCGTTTCGTCCGACGATGTTTATCGCGCGGCGTTGTAGTTATGCGAGTTGGATTTTGCTTGACCTAACGTTCTGACGGCACCAGAAAGTTTTCAGTAAGACGAAACTGTTCGTTAATGACGCGCGTCGCCGCAGTGCCCCGCTCGTGTCGCACAACTGACCGATACTGACGTATCTGTCGGATTGATAACGTAACAGGCCATTTTATTCGCGTCTAAGTACACGAGGGAGGTGTTTGTTTTTGTTTTCGGTTACTATTTATATAGTTATCACGCGAGACAACACTAAAATCATACGAAAATACGCCGGTCGTCGTTCCGTCCGCAGACAGACACTACGACGACGCGTTTTTATCGAATTTTCGAATTTCATAGCGATCGGAAGACAACGACGACGACGACCTTTCACGAACTTACGTTTGAACGGTATCGATTGTTTTTTGTTTCGCGCTAACTGATGGGAAATATATCGAATGACCGATTTCGATATACCGGTAGTGAGGATTTTTCTTTTGTTTTTTTTCTCTCGTCCCGAACGAACGATCCAGTGCCGGCGGACTGGGCAACCAGATAACGATTATTCATATTCGAAAATATTCCAACGCGTTTGCCAACCTTCACGCTAGTATACGACATCCGCGCCGTTCCGATTAGTCGGTCGTTACTCGATTTTAAATGAAGTACGTTTCCGACGTAAATGATACGCATCGATCGCGCGCAGGTTTTGTTTTTTTTTTGTTTACTATACGCAATCAAATACGCGACGCGGTCGTTTTGGCGAACAAATAAAAAACGAAACTAAAAATATTCGCGAACCCATAGAAAACCACAACCTCGGTCGGTTTATGGCCCAGTGATCCCGCAATAGTTCAGAAACCCGACTCGGTACGAACGCTGACCTGATTGTTTTTTTTTTTTTTTTAATGAAAACTAACGGACCAAAAGATATCGTGACTTCGATCGCGCATGATCGTAATATTAAATCTCAGTAAAAAAAACACAATATATATATATATATAGACGAATATTATAAATTATAATAATTATATAATATCCGCTCCGTTTCAATCAAGATTTTATGCATTTGAAATATCAAAAGAAAAAAAAAAATTGAAAAGTCAAGGACTTGTGGAATATTTTTATTAAAACGAAAAGCTGTTTCTTTCAAACGAATTATTAAAAAAAAAAAAAAAAAATAGAAAAACATGAGGTAATAAAAAGTCTACTTTTTAGACTGATTCCACTTTGTAAAATACAAAATTTTCAGTTCTTCACCTTCGCCGTAATACAAACGATAATTATCGTCCTTTATATACCTTTGGCCGATAATTTAAATCGGGTTTTCCGCAATATTCAGGGTTATACATTGTACAGGGAATAAATATATTATTATTATTATTACACGCTATAATCGATGTATCCCGAGTGAATCGCAATTATTACACATTATTACGTGCACGGATTCGTTTTCATAATGACGGTGATTATGTATTGACTAATAATTGGAATACAGTAACGGTTCGATTACGCGACCGCGTGTCTATTTATTAGGGAGATAACCGATGAAGCCGGATCAATTATTACGTCTTGTCGATCGTGATATGATATTTTATGGGCCCCGGCAACAATACCATAACGATGTGGAAACAATGACGTTCGTCCGTCGAAAACGTGTAAAAACAAATCACACGGTATTGTCCTTACGCTAACAATGAAATGAAATGAAATGAAATATCGCCCCAATCCACTTGGCACCGGGACCGAGTCTTGGAGACACTCTCGACAGCGTCGCTGTGCCCCCGCGCACGTTCTACGTTACCTTTCCTCTGGGCCAGTTGCAACGTCGCTCCGGACTGCTTAGGCACGCGGTCTCCTCGGGCTCCGTGTTGAAACTCCAGTCGATCGACGAACCCAAGAAGTTGAGGAACATCGACGGCACCTGCGTCCCGGTCGGCTCGTCTCCGCCCGCCTCGATCAACAGCACTCGCCACTGGGGCACCTGTTGCGCGGACACGCGGCAAATTCAAACGTATCAGTGCCGCGGCGAATTGGCATCGACGGGAACGTGAACGTCGCGAGACGTAATTATCGTTTGCGGGAATAGTTCGCGCGGAAACGACCGAAAATACACCGCGAAAAAACGCACGCCGAAAGCAGACGTACCCGGACTCAATAAAACCGACGTTATCGTGTACCCATTCAAGAGTGTTTTCATTCGATTTCGTTCGGACGTCGAGCTGGAAAGTCTTATGACTGTGTACGTTTTGTCCGCGACCACGTAACATTTACAGTCAATTTCATATGCGGTCTGGTCGAAATTTACGCGAGAAGAATTGCGTGAACGTTGAAACACGGTGAAACTATTCGGATTCACGAGGCGATCGTCCTTTTTTTTTTTCAAAACACGAACTCGAGCGTAAAAACGTTCCGAGTCGTCGAGTCGTCACGCCGGTATTTGTGTTTCGTTTTGTTGTAAAATACCTTTCGGGGACGTCCTGGTTATCCCGCGTATTCCAATCCCGAAAACCAATCGCGTTCAATTTCTGGCTTATAAACCCGTTCGGAAATGTACGCGCGACTTATACGTTTTCGCTGCCGGCAGAGCGGCGTGACTGCCGACGGGGACAAAACGACTTGCCTCGCTGAGTCTGCTGGCGACCACGCTACCTCCCGAACCGCCGCCCACGACGATGAAGTCGTACTCCCTGTCCGGCAACGCCCTGGACAACGGACGGCCGCACGGGTCTTCGATGTCGCACTGGGACCTGATGAACACCTCCAGCAAGCCCATGAACAGCATGAACGCCGAGCCGCCGCACGTGCTCGCCAACGTCGGGCCCGGCTGGGTCACCGGACAATTGCAGTTGCTACTCATGTCTGACTCGCTTTTGCGAACCTGAAACGACACGATCCCGCGTACGGTTACGATTGGTCTTGTTTCCGTACGTGGCTGGTCTCCCCGACCGTAGTGTATAATACGAATAATATGCGCACGCGTGTGCATCCGGCGTTTGGTTGTTTTCGTACGTCGACGAAACTTTTTAATCGAATGGATTTCATTTGAATTATTCAAATTAAATTAACGTATTATGTAATTTTTTCAACTGTCCCGAGATCTAGCCGAACGGCTTTCTCGTCCTCGAAATCCTCGGGACCGTTGCCGAGATGGAAAATACACTACAACCGTAATTGCTGTCTCCTCGTGATAGGCAAATAGGCGCGAGCGTGTTATGGGATTCGGATTTTCCGTTTTCGAATCCGGCGGGGAATGAAACTCGTTTGCTCGTTCGCGGTTTGTCTTGTAAACGGAATGCTATTCCGTTTCTCGTCGTGTACGCGCGCGCGCACACACACACACACACACACACATCATACCAGTCATCGCCACTTTCGGACCGCGCCTACACGTGTAATCGCTAACGTTATGTTCTTCGTTTCAGGCGCGGATTCAGATTTATAACCTGCGGAGGGCAGAGGGGGCGAATATTGAAAATAGAATACCCGTCTGATATATGTGTTTATTGAAATGAAATACATAGCGTACGCTCAATTGAAAACGAATTTCTAAGTCCGATAAATGGCCGGGACTGTGAAAATGACGACACGATTCGACATAAGATTTAAGACAAGCACGTTGCTGATTGCTATTTACTGTCGAGTGGCCGTTCCCACCACAAACATTGAACGATTATTGCTGGAATCTTCCCCAAAACAAAAACAAAAAGAACAAACGATTTTGTTTTCACCCGCGACGAATTTCCGTGATGACGTCTCGACGACGGGGAACGTTTCGTTTACTCTGTTGTGTTGCGATCGGGGACGTAGGCGGAACGAATTTTTTTTTTGGTGAGTGTTTTTGAAAATCGGTTATTGAAAGTCAGAAATTTTTTTTTTTTTTTTTTTTAATAAACATACGAAATTTGTTTATTCGTTAGTGTTAAATTTTTGTTTTGCTTCAGCCGGCGTTCCACAAACGCAACGTAATATTATACCTGTCCGTCAAAGTATAGCGTATAACGTGAACATTGAATGAGTAAATAACCGTCCGAAAAACAAACATTTTTTGGGGGGGAGGGAGTGTCTGAACACCCCAAAAACATCGTCCTGAGCACGTGCACGGCGTACAATCCCGTCGTCTACATTCGGTGTGTACAATGTACGGTCGGCGTGGCCGGGCAGTCGTGAATAATGTTTATTCTGAACCGACATCGCGGAGTATATTTTATATCGTTTCCGGAATGAGAAACGCCAGCCGTTCTGCCAGTCGGCAAACGTCGCGAAATCTTTTCGTTCGATGTACGAATTTAGGACGCGACGTGACATTGTCTATGTTGCACGGTGCCGCGACGACTGCAGGAATCGTTTTTCGGATCAAGTTTTTGTAAAACAGAATTTGTTGGGAGGTTTTTTTTTTAAAAAAAAAAATTGAAATTTCACAAGGGTAAATCGATCATTTCTGCACACGGTGAACAATTTGACTCTATTAAAACGATAGAAATATTTTTTTAATATTTTAACTATATTTTGAATGGAATCAATAGGCGATTTCGGAATGTATATTTGGGTGCGTGTTATCGGCGTGTGAGAAGTAAATGATTATTAGTGTCGGGTTTTCGCGGAACTACTATTACGACTATAAAATAAACATAAGCAAAATTGAATTCTTATTTTTCAAAGTTATTACAAGAGTAGATTTTCGATCAAACGTTTCATTTATATATTGGAATAAATGATAAAAAAAAATGCAAAAGTTAACGTCGCTTTTTTAGTATAGTTTCATTGAAAACATCAAAAATCGATTTCCACCAACTCAAAAAGAACCCGATGAGCTAAAAACGTTCGAAAATTCAGAATCGAATCCGGTCGACCGCAAGTGTTTGGACTTGTACCACCTGGGCTGTAGGTCTAAAACAGTGCGGAAACAAACGCCGTCGTCGCGGGTCGGCTATAGTCGTTTCGCGTGGCGTTCGTTCCGGACGGACGAAAATCGTCCGCGGCCGCGATTCCAGCGGACGCGCGCTCGACACTCGTACGCTGGTGTCCGACGGTCATCGACGCAAAGGAACGGTTATCGTTTCGTCTGGACGCGTACCATTGTCGCCCCCAACAAAACCCACAAAACGACGTGGCGTGCGCGCGGCGTATCGCCAAAGAGAAAGCGGTATAGTGTCACTCCGCAGGAACAATGCGCCGAACGTTAAAACGAACATCGACCTGCCGTTTTGAACGGTCGTCCGCGTGCGCGTTAGGTCGGGTTAGGCGCACCTGTCGAGACGGGACACTCGTCCGGCGTCGTCGTTACTGTGCGGTTCGCCTGAAACACGCGTGATTTCGAAACACGATCATTGTCGTGATAGTTCGCCAGCTACACCGACCGAACGCAATATAATACACGACGACAAACCGTAAACAGAAACGTGAACGACGTCCAAGAACGTTACCGAAATGGGAGCCAAGTGGCTTGGACGTCGGCCGCGCACGATCCACTTGAGAACCGGAGTCGCGTCCGCCAATAAGTACGTTTCGAGTTCGACGGAATGTACAGTTTGATGGAAACCGATGAAAATCACTAAAACGGTAACGGCACTTAAACGTAAATTTTCAACCTGACTATACGCACAGGACATTGAACACAGAAGATACAGAGTAGTAGGCCATGCCCTCCCCCCCACCTTCCCATTGGCCATATCAACGTATTTACGTATTTATATTTAGTTTATTTTATACGTTTGAAAAATGCGCTACGGATTAGTGATCTTAATTCTTAACAATTTTTTTGATAGTAACCTGGTCAAAATCAGTGTTGTTGAATTAAAATATTACAAGTCTAAACAATTGTCAACAACAACAATTGAAACACGAGAACACAATACGGCGACGCGGCGAGAGACGGCGGATTAACCGGAGCAGACGGTAAACGAGTTGCGTAACGTTGCACGTTTTTCACGGTGTATATTTTTGTCGAGACAACACGGCGGAATAAATTACCGAATTCGTTAACGAAAACGTCACACGGTATCATTACTATATATATATATATATATATGCTGAACGTCAAAGATGGAAATGCGAAAACGTGTCGTCAAAAAACTTACAAAAAGAAATAATAACCAACGTGTACGTTTAAGCGTCTCATGAATTTCCGGCCACGGACTCGCCCCATTGATCTCGATGACATATTGTTTTTAATAACGAAACGTTATGATTGTTGTGCGATTATACGTAAATATATATATATATATGTTTTTTTTTTCTGCACGAAGAACATTTGCACGTCCGATCGTTGACGAATTTGCGTGAAACGCGCGCACGTAAATCGCGCGGCCTATCCCGAAACATCTGGTAAATTGGCATCGGAACGATCTGCGGCCGAGCCATATGAATACCGGACCGTATGATCGATTACGAGACGCCATTGCGTTTTGTCCGACGAAATGGGAGAGCACAACGTATTGTGTATTATTGTGTACCGTGGTAACAGTCAAAACGTCATTGTTTTTGTTTGTATTTTTTTTTTAGGAAAAAAAACTCCTGAAAGTCAACCGGTTCGTGTGAACGAGATATATATAATTCTCTTCGAACATAATGGAAACGCTAAGGTGGCCGAACAAAAACGCATCTGCGCACATTCTCTCCTGGACGTGTTCCGTTACCACCGCAATGGGAAACGATAACGACAACGATAATAATATATAACAGCGGAAACGAAAGGACGGCTACTGCCATTGTTTTCTCCGCACACGAGTAAATGTCTGACGATCAAATTCAAATGTTCGTTTCAATCGAAAACGAATAATCCGTCGTAAACGGTCGCGTTCCGGTTGTCAAGCACCGAACAAAACAATAGATAACATGGTTCAGGCACGGTGCTTTCGACGACCCGTTTCATGACGGACTTGTGCTTTTCCGCACCGGCGTAAACACGCTATTTGAACGATCGTTGCGAACGTCGTGACGATTAAACGAACACCGACGACGGGGTCCGATCAATGTTTGAATACGATCGTTGACGCGTCGCGTTCTAATTATCGTCGTGCCAGCACGTTCGAGAGCTCACGTTTTTCACATTTTTCTGGTCGATGACGTCGTCCCGTTACAGCCGACGCACGTGTTTGTTGTGCATTACGCGTGCGTGCGGTAACAGACGTTCGTTCTCGTGCTCCCCCCCCCGGGTGTTTTTTACTGTGTGTAAAACAAAACAAAACGCCAAAAACGAAATCGGCGTAGCGGTCGGAAAGTCGTCCGAGCGATCGACACGGTCACAGTCCGACGTGGAAATGGACGGACACATTGAGGAAATCGGTTTGCATTTTCGAAAGTCCGTTTCGTTTTTAGTCGTTGTTTGGCACGGTCTCGGAAGCGTGCGATTCCATCACGTCGTAGTACGATTCAAGTACGATTAAAAAAAAATAAAAAAATATTTAACGAAAAAACCGACGAAATTAAAACGGGGAAATACGATAGAAACCCGCTGTTTTATTTGCCGGAAGAATTCTGACGGGTAGCGCAGCCGGCGTGTGGGCCACACAAGTGGGCCGATAAGTCTAATTCATATTATAACCCCCCCCCCCCCTCAGTAATTACCGAACGGGAAATCACGTCGAAAACGCCAACTAGAACGCGTCGAGTGCCGTGTACGATGGTCTATTAAACAGTAGACGTTTCGAGAGGTCACGCGAACACGTCGAAGCCGAACGTGAAAACCCGTAGTGAATCTCGTCTCAGCGTCCTGAACAAAGCGGATAGTAATAATAATAATAATGATGATAATAATAATAATTGGGCGCGCGTTCCGATTTTCGAGCGATGATAATGAAACGCGCGGACGTCGACGCTAGGTTATCCGGTCCGAGACTACGACTTCGGAACCCGGACGGTGTCGTGGAATGTGTGTGGAATGTACGCGTCGAGAGCACGTCGTGACAATACGCCGGTTTAAAACGATATCGCCGGCGCAGTCGGTAAATCATTATGTACTCGAACATAATGTTTGTGGGTTTGTGGCACGCGACGCGAAAGAGTTTCGCTGTCAAACACATTATGCGTGTCGTGTTTCGTTCGGGAACGTCTGACCGCCCGGGTTTTCAGTCTAATCCGTTCGACGGACAACGAGAGTTATTCGACAGACGTGGAAAAATCGATAACTTTAGTTTTTGCAATGTTATCCGTCGAAATGGTTAGTCGGTGTTTTTCCCACCGAACAAAGATTTATTCGACAGTTTACGTGTTGATAAGAAAAATGTATGTTATTTTAATTGGCTATGATATTTCACCGCGTGGCTCGTTAATTGTAAATAAACTTTTAATAAATAATAATAAATATTTCCCCCCCCCCGGTGCTATTTTCAAATGCAATTCCTTTTCGTCGTTCGAGAAATTGCTAGTAAAAATATTTACTTCTGTTATCATTTCCTAACACCGCCAATTACTTATCAAAAGAAAGTAAACACCATCGACCAGTCACAATAAAATAAATCCGTATAAATCGTTCAACAATCCACTATTACTAACACGTATCAATACCACTACCTACCTAATATAAAAATTATCTTTATTCGCCGAGTAGCTATGTGAGAGATAATTTTGCATTGAAAAATCGATTTATTCAGAAGTTTATTTCCCAAATAAGTATGAGTCCAAATCTTACAATAATATGAGTGGATGATTGAAAAACCGGGCCCAAATCGGACGGTGACGCGATGTCCGACGCGTAAACGGTGACGGATCGTGTACGTTTTAACATTATTTTTCTCGTGTTCCTCCGTCTCGTTTTCGGAGGTCCTAGACGTAATGGACATTTGGCGATTCATTTTTATTGACGTTTTATCACGGACTGTGTTCATAAATAGTCGTCGATCAGTTTTCTCGGGTACAAGCACGAATGTTGCGATCAATACAAGTCCGATATTGTACCGGAATAAAACGGTTGGGGTTGAAATTCCAAGCCAATTGCGATATAAAACACGGCTTTCAGTTATTACATTTAAATGTATATCGCAACGTCAGTTAACGCGTTTTACCAACAACAAGCAGTAACATTACCGGAATATTATCATATCGCAGTCTCCGGGGCGCGCGCGGTTCCCGATTTCATCCGATACAAACGATTTCCGCGTTCAATCGCGTCACGAACAAAAAACGTTTATTTTTCTCCGCCGTTTACGTGCACAAATAAAAATACAAGGCTGCTCAAACGCGTCGCCTAATCGATTTCCGATTTGTGACCGACACGAAGACAGACGTTATTGTTATCGCCGCGTTGTGCAAATATGTACACGTTACGACCGCTGTACGTTTCATGGCGTCTGTTATCCGCCGCGGTCAATACCGTTCAAATCGGCCGACGGACCGCTAACCAAAGACCGATCTGGAAAATATACGTGTTTAACGTTTTGTTATTGTCTGTCATAAACTAAACGCGGGCAATACGGTGTTCCTGCCGGTCCCTTCGAGGTCGTAATAAACGATTACCCGCCGGTGCGTACGGTTTTCATGCGTTCGTGTAATCACGCGCGGCAACAACCAATGTGTTTATTACCGTGATATAAAATCGTCCTACCGGAGGCCATTTCGCGTCGAGTGAAACGCCGCTGAGTTCGAACGGTTACGATTTGCGAAACATCTGATAGCCGCGACGACGCGAAACCGCTCTCGGAATTGGATGCGAAAACGCGTTCGTCAACAAGTTTTGCCGCGATTTACGGTCGTGTCAAATAAATAAGTAAGTAATAGGCAATAGCTCGAACCGGGGGGAACCGTCGCACTAGAAATGCTCGAAGTACGTTTATTACAGCTGCCAAGGTTCTTAGCGAAACATTTCGTTTTGCTGGAAAAAATATAAATTATACGCGAACGAGTATATTTATATTTTCATAAAATAAACGTCAATGTAAAAAAAAAAAACACTTAAAAACACGGTATGTTGACCCAAAAACCATATGATGTATGTTTACGACCAAATACGAGAAAACGCAATTTTTTTTTTTTTATAATAATCGTAAAAACGCGTTAATTTGCATTTTAGAAAAAATAATCCTATTTGTCAGATTTCAAATATTAATCTACAGACGAAATCACGTGAGACAGAGTTGTTATTCGTATCCGAAATACCCTCAGGAAATTACATAAAAAAAATTAAAAAACACGCGAACGCAAGATATGTCCAACTTCACGTTTACTTCGCGTCATAAAAATTACGTTCTTTTGTTACGAAAATACGCAGACTGCCCGTGTTATTGATTACAGAACCGGAAACGAGATTATCATCGTGGACGAGCTAATACGTATGTTAATGTATATTTAACTACCGGTATCGCTGGAACAGGCGGGAGTGATTAGGTAATGGAAAAATTAATTTTACAACACGTACACCTATCAGGTTGAATACGATTGTTTTGTTTGTTTTTTTTTTGAAATTTAGAGCGTATTCGACATCAAACCGTTACACCTGTCGCGCGCGAAAAACGATTTTGAAACGCGAAAAGCACATACAAACGATTGATCGGAGCGAAATAATGTCGATTCTCGAGCATCGGCGTCGTTGTAATACGAAATGAGTCGTTGAATATGCGCATTTACACGTGCATGTCGCCCGCCCACCCAATTTCGAAATTCGTTATAATTTTTATGCAGATGTTTAAATGTACGTTATTTGTATGAATTTGTACGACCATTTTCGTACAAATAACGTACTAAACATCTGCATAAAAATTATAACGAATTTCAAAATTGGGGGGGGGGGGACATGCACGTCGCATTTACAGTGAAATGTCGACTTTCCCGCGTGCGTGGAACACGGACGAGAGCACGAGACGCGCGCAAAAAGCGGACGGGAATGAACGTGTGACGGATTGAGTCGGTCGGATGGAATGATCGAACGCTGACGGGTTTCTTTTTCAACTGTTGCAATGGCCGTGTAATCAATGTCCCGGGTGAGGGAAACGACGTGTTATCGGTCGCGTACCGAAAATCGTGATTACGGTTGGAACGGACCGCGGTCATCCGTTGGTGCGTCGAACGCGAGCAAACGGTAATAACCAGCGGACTTGTTGACACGGTCGCGTTTTCGTCGTCTACTATCTCGCCCGTCCGCCCGTCAAAAGCCGTACACACAATCCGATCGATTGATTATAAACCGAACTCGTGTCCTACCGCCGACGCACGATTTTTGAGTAATCGTTTTGGCGGCAAAAGTTTCGCCCGGAACTCGACGACGAGAATCCGTACGACCGTCGACGCCGCGTTCAGTCGCCACGTTGACTTCTGACCACGTTTCGTGCTTTTTCCATCAACCCGACCGCTCTTGGGTATAACATTTAAAATTTTATTGTATTTTTTTCACGCTAAAAACGGTAAAAAGAGAAGAATGTTCGTCGTCATTGCGTTTTGTTTATTATTCAAGCCATTAACAGCTAGGCACCTCCAAAAACATATATGTGATTAATTGTTTTTCCGTGCGGCGGAAGGTTTACTACTTTTTCTTTTGACGATTTTAATTATATATTGTTGTTATTATACAAGGTCTGACAAGTAATGAAACTGCTTGCAAAAAACACGTATACATCGATATGATCCCGTTCAAAATACACTCCTCGGACGGTTACATACTGAGTCCAGCACTTTTTCACAGTTTTCCTTAACACTTCTGGAACTCTTCGACTGCCAGCTCCCCACGGAGTACCGTCGTCACGGACGTTTGGCTATCAGTTACCGACTCGAAATGCGTTCCTTTCACAACTTGTCTGACTCGGGGAAACCGAAAAAAGTCATATGGAGACATGTCAGGGGAACACGGGGGCTGGGGCGTATTGTCGCGTATTGTCGCGACAAAAGATCCACGTGTTCGCGATGTTCGGGCGCAATCTAACGACCTCACTTTTCGCGACCGTTCGAGTATTTCGAATTCCTCACGCACCGCCATTCGTTTGCCGTCAGAGAAGCGAATCGTTTTTAAACTCCTCGTGCCATCGAAAAACCTGACGCACGCGCGACAAAAAAGAAACCGTCCCGTCACTCGATGGTCGGACATCGTGCGTGCCAATATTTTCGTGAATTCGATTTGCGCCAAAAGACGTCGTCGTTTTACCACGTTATCCGTCGACGGGTCTTTGACGGGATTGCGACCGTCACCGCCGACCGCGACGGTCGTTTTGTTTTGTCGTTTGTTGTCGGCGCGCGAAATCCAAATCGGTTGGGGCGAAAATAATAATAATAATAATAATAATAATAAATAATCGTCGAATAGGGTCAGACAGGACACGACCGCGTTGCTCAACCGTGAAACGTTTTACTTTTCATAATCCGATTTCGCGTCAAGGTTTTCGGCGAGCTCCCGACCGCGCGTAATCTTGCTGCGGCTTTTCCGCCGACGATTTCAACAGAGCTGTCCTCCTTCTCTGATCCGTATACGCGTATAACGTGTGTGCGAACAACACGGGGAAGTCACTAAATGTATATGTGTGTGTGTGTGTGTTTGTACTCGTGATGCTCGAGAAAGACCACGTCCGGTTTTATGGTGTTGGAGATGTCGCCGATTAATATCCGATCGAAAAATACGTACGGACGGATCGAACGGAAAATCAATCGGGCCCGGTAGAAAAAATGTTTTGCAAGGCGATTGTTCGACTAAAACAAACCCCTCCCCAAAAAAAAATAAATAAAATCACTATCCGTTTTCGCGTCGATTCGGTCAAAAATCGACGGACCGATAACGCGATCGTAACGTACTCCGGACGGGTTTCGCAACGATGTCCCGTGACCGTTAAGCGTCGGAAGGGGGGGGGACTTAGGTCTCGTGGGTTAGCGTCTCGTTGTGGACCCGATTCGCAAAGTTCGTCGTAAACAACCGTATTCTCGAAAAGAAAGAACGAGGAAATAACAACGACAACGACGACGACGCGTTGAGATTTCTCCGCGTTCTCGCGCGACAAAGGTCGACGAAAGCGTCCCGATGGGGGGGCAGGAGGAGAACGGCCGGCGCACAAATCCGACGCGCTGCGTAACGCGTGCACAAGAGCGCAAACAGCCGTGGGCCGTGTTTTGTTAATCGCGGTAACGCGAGTGGAATTGTTATTTTACACGGCACGTTATTAAATGTAGCGGCGCCGCGATACGGAGCGGGGACGGGGACTTTCTCTGCGGTCCGCATTGCGTTCGTTGTTTTGCCGCGGCCGCTCACTATCAGTGACGCGTGTACGTCGTGGAGGATGAGGTCGGTGGCTGGCTGGGGGGAGCGTAGTAACCGTTTTTCGCATTAAAACGAGTCGATCGGCCGTATTTGTTAGCCCGGACCGGGTCCTCCGGACGAGACGCGGATCGAGAACTTATTTACGACGGGGGGGGGGGGGAGGCATCTTAATCAAAACAACTTTAATCCTCATTTTGTCGCATCGAGCGATGAAATATTTTCCCAAAACGTTTTCTTGAAAATCGTTTGCGACACACCGAAATAAAACAATTAAGTGTGTCTTCGTATCTTTATCAAATGTCGAATCGCGTGGCGGTCGCGGCTGCTGTCGGAACAATTTATTGTCCTCTACGGAGATTTTCGAGATATTTAAGAGCCATATTATATATGTGTGACCCATCAATTTTTATGGTATCGTTCAATAATTACACTGGCGATACATGTATGAAAACAATTATATGTACTTTGATAAAAAGACGTATTTATCTTTATTGGTTTTCGAAAACGTTGAAACCGAAAAATCCCATAGCTACGACTTCGTTTTAAATTGTCTTTCTACAGCATCATAGATAAGAGTTAGAATTATAAAACGATACTAATAAAAAAATTTAACAAGAGTCTACGGGGGTGGAGCGATCGCCAGAAAAAAACAAAACCCGCCATTGATCATCGTTCCGCGGACCGTGGCCGTTTCGCCATTAGGCGAACCGACGTCCGGACGCGATCGTTATCGAAAATCGAAAATCCTTGGACAGAAGTACGTGTACGGAAAACGCAACGAAAACGCACGCGATAATTACAGAGCAATGTCACGCTGGACGCGATAACCGTGATAACGTTAAATCCAGCGAAAATCCGGGGGAAGTCCAAGGTATCGAACGACTTCGGCGGCCCACTCGTGTCCGTTAAGCTCGCTGGCGTTTTTGGTTTTGTTTTTGATAAATATTAACGCGCACCGGCTAGTTGCGTTGTTTAATCACTTCCGTTAGCCCAGGACTCGAGGAACACGGTGAAATAATCGAACGTGCGTAAATATGTTTTTGAAACGATGTTTCTCCGGACCTACTGATCGAAACGCTATCCGAACCGACGCGGACGCGTAACCGATTGTCTGGTCGTGCGGTTAAGTAGACATTCGCGTGCCGTACGTGTCGTCGGTCCCGAAACGGGCTGCGTCTGAGGTCCACGGTTGAAGAAGACCGACCGTTATCACTGTTGAACGTGTAGGTCCTTTCACGCGTGTTTGTCCCAAAAAACCAATTAAATTTTTAATCGTTGTTCACCGATCGCGGTTGTTCCACGGCTCGTGTAAGCGGAACGCGGCGTTTCCGCGTCGGAGTCACGGTAAAGTCACGTGTGGGCAAGTCATCGTGCTACGAGAACCGGACGCGGAGCGCGAACGCGGGAACGCGGTCCCAACGCGAACGAGCGGGTCGGATCGGCGGTAATATCGTTTTGCACGGACGCGGAGACGCCGGCGGACCGACAAAAGCGGTTTGACCGGCGCGCTGGGGTCTCGTAGGCGCGCGGGGTTCGCGTGAAGAGGTCGAGGACAAAGACCGTCGACCTTCTACGGGTTTTTTTTATTTAATTTTTTTCACAACACGCAAAGCGTCACGAGACGGCTCGGAGAAAACCGACACGCGGGGGATTCGCTGATACGTTTTTCCTGCCCGGCCGACGTCCGTGGAATCTGCCGCCGCACCCAAAACACGTTCGGACGACGCGCTCCGTCCGTTTTTTTTTCTTTCGGGTTTTTGTTTTTTTAATAACGACCGTCGCCAGTTTGACAGACCGACGGTCCTTCGAATCGTGCACAGACGGTACGAAAATTGCGCGATTCGTCGTGAACGCGTCGAACGAATACGTAAAACGCCGGTTGACAATGTGTCCGCCTTGAAAAACCCGCGTTTACCGCGTTTTTTGGTTTGTTTTCTCTCTCCTGTTTACCCGTGTGCGCACGTTCCGATTAAAAAAAATTATACCGCGTCACGGAATCCAGTGACGTTTACACGGTGTTTAGGGACGCTGACGGATATTCAATCCGGTATGTTTGTTATTTTTGTTTTTCCGGTAGCGGTTTTCTTTTTTCGCCGTGGACAATACCGTCGGAGTTTGTTCACGTCGGCGCGGGACGATTCGCCGTTACTTACGTCTCGTCGTCTCATCGCCGATGAAACAACACGCGACGCTGTTCCAAAGTTAGGACCCGACGACCCGGTTTAAACACTGTTCGATTTTTAGTTCGCGTCGTCGACATGTGAACGACCACGACGGTCTTGCAATTTTCGTTTTTCGCCATTTGTTTATTCGACCGCGTGCAAAAAAACATTTGATTTTTGAAATGTCTCGTTTGGACGCACGTCGATGTCGAAAAAATTCCGAAACGTGATTTTTCAATACCGTACGAACAGACCGAATCTAAAACAAACCTAACCCGGGCTTAATTCCCTATTATTCAATCAATGGATCAGCGTGTGAATACGTAATTAACAGAATTAACATAATCAATGGAATCGTCTAATCGACGTTGATCCGTGCGCCGTTCTACACGATAATTAACCGCGTCCGCTCATCGACAACGTTGAAAACTCGTGTTTTTTTATTACTTATCAAAACAGGCATATACCGCGTTATGAAATTATGATAATTTGTTGTGTAGCGGTGTACCAATCAAAACCAAATGATATCAAAACATTTATTAACAAATTTTCAGTTGTATATTGAGATTATTTTTAAGACACTTTTTTTAAAGTGGATTACGATTTTTCCGTTTTTCTTAAACATTTGTAAACTTTTCTTACGACTTTCAGTGTTCACAATTGTTTTCAACATTCAACAACTATAAAAATTATATCCGTTCGATTTGTATAAGACCGTAATGTCCATTAGCTGTTTTAATCTGGCCAACACTCTATACTCGAATTTCATTTCAAATCTCATAGCAAAAAAAAAAATAATAATAATAATAATAATAATACGGTTATTTCAAATGTTTAATTCGTATAAATCAATTTCAGAGAGAACGACGATTGAAAACATCGACGCCGTCGCGACAATTTTTCTAATCTTGTTGCTTTGAAATCGATCTACTTCATACTAGTGCAATCATGTCTTGAATACAATTCTGTTCTCCGGTCTCTACATCAGCTGGGTTTGATTAAAGTGCTAGAATTTCAATGTTATAATTGAAACTAACCGTTCCCAAGCGAAATACATCCAGCATACAAAAATAAACGAACACGTCAAAAACGAACGGTTAAGATAGAACATTAATTCGTCGAAAGTATAAACTAAAAGACTGCACAGTAATTTGTTTTTCGAATGTTTTATTTTGGTCGATTAAATTTGCTTGGTACAAGTCCTATTCTAGAAATCATAAAGAAAACAAAAACCTGATAATAGTTAGTGCACTATAAAATAACGTTATTAAATATTTATGGTACTTCTTGGTCTTTAAACTATACGGTTTAATAAGTATATCGTTTAATGTTGTGTTTTGTTTCACGATATTAATCGTTTTTCGTTTATCGTTACCTGTTCCGACCGCGTTTGGAAATGTCAATTCTTTTCGACGTTATCGTATTCGAAAAGGATGTTTTAGAAGGCCAAAAATATGGGTTTTTTTTAAAAAAAATTTAATATATAAATAATTATGTAATTTAAAAGTGGTTAACTAGCAGCGCGTGCAGTGGAAATCGGCCCAAGTGAGTGAATCTCAACAGAGATTTTAGAGATTCATTGTTGTTTTGAATTTAATGTTAAATTATTGCATTCGAAAAACGATTCTGAGCGACGCCAGTAGTTATATTAGAATTAATGAAATATTGTTAACATATTATACACGTCTAAGCATGTATAAAAAATACGAAAATACGAAAATCGTCCACGTCGATAGTCTTACCTGTTTTTTTTTTTTCTTGACGACATTCGTGTTGTTCAAAACTACGTTTCGGGAAACTACTGGGAAAAATCGAAAAACACGTCGAATATAGCTTACGTGCTACCAGAGTAATTGTTTATAAATACTAATTATATATATAATTCGGTACCGGAGCGTGACGCACGTTTGAGATCGTCACGCGAGCAATTCCTCTCACGCGAAAAGTGTTCGTCGACGAAGAAAAACGAAAGAGAAAAACAACCACCGCGTCGTCGTAAGATCGATACGTTCTGCGCGCTTGGTCCCGGAACGGAAAAACGTCAATGTAAAAAAGCAATAATAATATCAATAATAACGATCGTATACTCACGTGTGCAAACCGCGTATGTAAAATCGCGTTATCCAGCCGCGGTCTCGTATCAACCGGTCAACGACAATAGAACATATTTCACCCGAGCCGGCGAATTACTACTGACGACTCGAACGCGCGGCCGTCGCGAACACGGCGGAGGCGACTGTTGCGGAGTGTGTGTGTGTGTGTGAAAGAGAGAGAGAGGAGAGTAAACGAGAGAGAGGGAGAACGAAATAGAACGAGTGGGAGTGAAAGAGATTCGTATATTACGATGAATATTATAGACGGTCGTTTACGGTTTTTTTTTTTTCTAAAAAATAAATAAAAATTTTTAAACGTCGTCGCGGTCGTCGCGAACAATCGGTTTCTTGTCGTTGTTTTATTTGTTTTCGCAGACAACGTTCGCACGACGCAACGCACTACATATACACCCGACGGTCTCCGATCTCCTTCTGGCCCGTCGTCATCGACATTGATCTTCCGCGTTTTCCGTCGCTGTCCGACAATAGAGCAAACACGCCCACGTACGAAATGTCCGAAAAATAGTTTATTCAAAACCGTCGCGGTTATTGCCCGTACACCGGGTCCTATACGTGTGCCCGTAGTCAGTGGTGGTCATTTCGGTTTTTGAAACGTTTCAACCGGCCAATTTTTAACAAAATTTAAATAATAATAGAAATTCATTCATTTTTCGGCTAAAACCATTATCGTATTACCTGGCATTCAAGTTCTGAAGTTGCTCTTCTCATCACATTAAATACGTTATGTTTTGTGAACAGCTCTGAGCGGATTGTTCGGGTTTAAATTTTTTTTTTTTACTCTTTCGTCTTGGCTACACCAACCTTTTGGTTTTTTCATATGTGTTTTTAGTTAATCACACTTTGTTTTCGCTGGTAAATGTCTTATCGTTCGCCGACAAATAATGCAAACAATTTTCAATGGATAACTACGAATTATACAAGGTATTACAATAACGAGCGGAGGAAAACGGGTTTTAATCTTATGTCTATGCGTATAAAACGTTTTGTACGAACGTTGTCCGTTTGCGCTCGTTTATAGTTTGATATCCATTAAAACACGATCCCGTCGGATATTTTAATGTAAAACTACAAGCGCGTTTGCCATAACGATTTATGAATAACAGCGCTCGTTTAAAATCGTGCAATTATATACGATATACATATATATGCAAGTATATGTGTGATATCCCGTTTTGAACATCGACGGGAATTCACGAGCGTTGACCCCCGAGCCAACAACACCGAATACTCAACGATGTACTGCGTGTTTACGTTTAAAACGCAAAATCGCAAGTCGTTCTCTCGTCGGACCGCTTGCACGTTTACACGGGATTTATTTTTCGTTTCGATCGTCCGACTCACTCCGAACGTTGACGGACGACACAGTCAACCGATTCGGTCGATAAATACGAGTGTCTACGAACGTCTTCGGGACCCCGTTAAGGCGGAACCGTCGAATTCAATAGTCCGTTATTGTCGACTGTTCCGATGACCCCACGCGAACACGATAAAGTTAATGGTCACGAGTAACTCTACATGTTTGCATGCTATGACGCTACGAGTTGTGGTCATTGACATTCGGTCGGATCCGATATAACTGTGTATATTGTATAATGAATTCCAACGACGTGAACGAATGACGAACGTCGTAAAAAACTCGAAACTAAAAATGTAAATATTTATTTATATATATATATATTTCAAACTAACGAAAACACGTTTATTTATATGAGTTATGATTTCGAGAAAACGTAGTCTCGTGGTTATTCTCAAGAACACGTGCCAGCGAACAATCCGATTTTAATAGTTATTCCGTCAATACTAATAACTCATCGTCCATCATTGTTTATTATTCGCAAGGTAAATTCAATATTTTGAAAATCAATTCGTAATATTTATCATTAGTCATTACAAATCATAATAAATTATGACTAAAGATTTTCGACGACTTCAAATTATAAATAAAACATCGCGTAATTACGTATTCATATACACATATTAGTCAATAATCGTGAAAAACCCGACGGTCCTTATTTCATTTTAACATATCCAATCGGTTCGACGACCAGGCACGTATTTTCGCAATAAATTATACTTGGCCGGACTTTGAAAAATAATCCATTCGAGTAACGTACCGGGTGTTACTCGCCTAGTATTCCCAACGATGTCGGAGGAATTCGTTTCGTGTTTCTCTGTAAAAATCGATCGTGATTTATAAGTAACAACCGTACCACGCAATAGCGTATTATTCATTCACCGACGGCGAAAAATCGCGAGAAGAAAATTTAACCTCATTTCACGTATGGAGGTACGAAAAAGTAAATTAGTAATAATAAAAACGGCGAGAAAGTTAAACGCCGGATCACGATCTTTGCACACGCAACCGTCGAAATACATATCATTTCGAGTTATTGTAAATCGATATTGCTCTATAAGCTTAAAACATTCATTTATAATCGACTTGTCGTCTATTTGGGTCGGTTTATTATTATTATTATTATTATTTTTTTTATGTGGATTTCGGGTTATGCGTCGTCGTCGGATAATACGTTCGAAGAGATATTCACGACGTAATAAATCAGTCGTTATAATAGAATTGAAAATAATAACAACCTATTGTTTTTGAAACGGTTATCGATTTATAATCGTTGAAATACTTAACGGTATGTCAACAGCGTGTGAGCAATCGGTAATTTTTGACTTACATTTCAAGGAAGTAGACGTGAATCGTTAACGGGACGGATACGTCTCATAACGAAATCGCGTTTCTATTTAGAAATAACCCGATCGCATATAAATCGGCACCGCGTAAGTATTCGAATAAGATGTACGCGTGTGTACAATGCAGATTGTCATCGCGTGCCGTGCACTTTCATAACAACGAATCGTCGTAATCACTCGTAGTGTATAAAAATGAATAATCACCAGGTGAAAGAATATTAGGTACACTGGAGCATTTCATTTTCTTGCGCGAGACCTGTATACTGCATCAACGTAATGCGTTTTGTATGGAAAGTCTGTTTATGTGCACACGCGGTCAATATAAACACGATACATTAAAGTGAGCGAACAATGTGTTATTTAATTATACCTCCCTTTCGCTCGTATTTTGTTTACTTATTCGATTTTAATGGTTATACCACACGTTTAACAGACGGGTATAATATCGCATTACGTCGATGAAACACCGGCTAAAGCAAAATTTCGTTAAAAAAACTTCTGATTTTCAATAACCGATTTTCACAAACATCGTTTTTCTGCGTACGTCCCTGATATCACGTGTGGATATTATCACCCGAACAGGATGCGAACGTGATCCGTATGTCACGAATACAGATGTTCGTCGTACCGTACCGCGCAAATACACCAAACACGAGGGGATTTGCGATTTGTCGCGTTTCGGCGCTCCGATAATGTTCATAACGGATGATGACCTTCGTCGTCGTCATGGGAACACGGCGTTCGATAATTAAAATAGCGAAAACGCATGGTAATTAAAACGAAAACTGCGGACACGTTACGGCAACAGTGCGTCGCGTGAATTTGTCGGGCCAGAACCGAGAAATTAAAATAACCCTTCCGTGAAGGTCGAACCGTCAGGTCATATTTACTTCGTACAAATCGCACAAAAGAAAAACGTTACTTCCGCACATTGCGAATGGCTAAAAGAAACGAAAAAAAAAAAACCCAAGTGATCACGTGCAACGAATTCGATTGCATAAATATTCGTGTTCGTGCCGTTCGTGCGTAATGTCAGATTTGATATCGGTCTTATTATTATTATAATAATTATATATTAACCAAATTAAAACTTAAAAAAAAAAATCTTCACTCTAAAACGATCACACGATAAAATTGTATATGTAGAACATATAGTGTGTGTGAATTATCGGTTGTAACAGTCGCTATCGATTTCGTGTCACAAAGGAAATCATGCACGGCGTGTACACGAATTGAAAACCCGATGGCGGACACGAGTTCGGGACGACGGGAAGAGGAGTCTGCGGACGGTATAATAAGCGCACATTGTCTCGTGAGCACGAAAAATTGGACGGAGCGGACGTTCATACTTTTTTTTTTAGTACGAAAACGATAGTCAAAAAAAAATAATAATAATAATGAAGAAGCGGTCTGTAATTCGAGAATATTCACAGTACTCTGAACGATACCCCTTTTTTAGAAAAAGCCCGTACGAACGAACGATGCCCGTGTTTTCCATAATCACAATTATAACTCATTCCAGTGGGCGATTGTACCGCAGAAAGAGACCGAGTACGGTCAAACGCCAGAATAGGTCTTCACTGTTGCGAGACAATAACGTCGTTTTAGGTTAGACGGACGCGTCGATCGGGTTCGCTACGCAGAAAGAGAGAAACGAGAATTGTTCGTCACAAAAAAAAATAAAAAATACTCAATTCCGTTCGTGTCGTAATTGTGTTCACAGTGTTATTTACGTTATACGCACAAACACGCATCGTACTGTTATCGATTTCGAAGACACGTTTCGACTTTACGGGCGACGGCCCAGGACACGGCACAACAACGGAAAAAACAACGGTCATCGTGGGCGGTGTCTGTCGTTTCGTTTTTTCCCCCCCGGTGTTGGGTTTTCAGACCGGAGTCGTCTTAAGTCGACTGGTACACGGTCGACCGCGGAACGGTACGACGCGGTCGTGGGTTTCGAAAATCGTTTTGAGTATTTCGGCACGTCGTGGCCGTGTCGTCCAGTCCGAAAGAACGGGAACGGCGCGCGCACGGCGGGGTCGTGTTTCGCTCTCGGCGAACGTAAAAAACATACGAACAATATCGGACAAAAAACGTTTCGTAACGCGTTCTTTTCACGAGATTTTTTTCCGCGTACGCGATAAAACCAGATCGCGGGACTGGTCACGCAGCCGCGGGGTGTACACACCGTATGAATACGCACATATATATATATTATAAATGTTATGTAAAAAAATTTTTAAAAAAAAAAAACGTTGTCGCCGACGCGCGTTTACGTGTTTTATGATCAGAGCGCGGATTTTTGTGCGTATCGAAATAAAGTACGCGGCGAAAACCGTGAAAATGTGCGAAAACGGACACGCGAGAAGAATATGATGGACAAAACGACGCACGATTTCTATCGTTGTTGGCCTAATGAGTTCACGTGCTATCGGAACGATTTTAAGTAAACCGAACACGAGTTCGCGGTACGTGGTGTCTACTTAATGAACGGCGAAACTCCCGAACAAATTGACGTGTTTTTTTAAATTCTGTTTGTTATTGAAGCGAACACTTTCCGTCTGTCGATATGTTTTTGAATACCGAGTGGGATCGTTCGACGTCAACTGATCGACATCGTGGTGAATACCGTCAACAGGATTCGCCGACAAACGACACACAGTTAATCGATCTGTACAGCGTTTCGTAATCGAAAGTGGCGACGAAATAAATTTTTTCCGTTTTCCACTTGACGAAATGTCGTTATTTAACAACTTTTTTTTTTAGATTTTTAAACGTTCGCTTCAACGCGCCATACATTTTGAAATTTGTCGGAATATGCAGCGACGTGCAAAAAAGAAGAAAACCGATCGGTTTCAACCCGTTGGAGATCCGTAGAGACTGCTGACGAAAATCTATGAAACATACAGATGAAAAAATATACGACTGCGTGAAAATCCGCGTTTTGCCGCCCGCACGTCACGGCCGGGTCAGCGAATTCGCAGCCAACGTACTTTTGTCGATGTGTTTTCGATTTCTCGGTCGTTTCGTTCTCGCCTATTTCGTCGCGTTCCACGATCTTCTCGTCAGAGTTTCAAACAAACGCCCTTAGGAACACGTTTGGTCACCGTTCGAACACCGGTGGGGCATGGCTATGCTATCGATCACGTCTGCCCGTACCTTAAGAAAGACTTGGAAAATGTCCCTGTGTGCCTCTGTCGCCATACCGGCGCGGTTACGGCACCGGAGGGTAGGTGTACACCACATAGTACATCTACGGTAATGATAGTGCCGGTCCTCACCGTGGGATTGAGATAACCGCGCGTGATAGCGGTCGTCCACGCTCCTCTCGGGGGGGTCGGGTGGTCCGCTCGCCGCTCGTGGTTCGGACAAACGACGCGTGACCGTTCAGGGAGAAACAACGCTCCAGTCTCCTCGGAGGCTGTACCGTGCGGTTCGAACAACGCTCATGCACGCTTGTCTTCCATAGGACAACGAATCGGTCGACATGTGAACTACGGGTGTCAAAACCCGAAATACGGATAACTCACTGTTCGAACACCAGTGTTTTCGAACCATCTGACACGCGTACCGACCACTAGTTAGGCGTACTATCGATCGCGGGCAACCCGAGACCAGATTCGTTGCGCTTGAACACATTGTGATTTCGTGAAAACCCGCAACACGAATACTGGTAAGCGTTCCAAAACGAACGAAACGTCCAACTGTTTTACATTTTTATGGCGAACAATTTTCTAGACCAAATCGAGCTAGCCGAAACGGTGATTATACGGTTTGACGATTAGAAAAACCCCAAAGAACGTTTTATTATAATCCTCTCGATCTCTCCGCGGTGCGGCGGAACGTGCCGATAACTTTTTAATAACTCGTTTTATCAGGTGTAATTTTTTTTTTTTTTTTACAAAATCCGGTCAAAAACGCGCGTTCGGAGTAGTTTCGTGCGTTGCGAATTTTCGCGCGATGGACTCACCAGCCGTACCAGTGGCGTGCTTTAGAAGGGGTTGGGGGCAACAGGGGCATTTGTTGCCCAAGAAGCTTTTTATTCTTTTGCTTAATGCACATTTAGTTTTGATCATATTTATTGATTATAACTCACACGTATATCAATATCATAATTCGACCAAATTAATATTAGAAGTACTGGTTACGATCACATTAGGACGTTATCGTTTTCAAGCGACAAGACAGCTGACGTTATCGACATCTCAACGGATCATGGACGCCCGCGGCGGTCGGAAGGAATACGCCGTCACGGCGGTGAACCCGACGAGACGTTATCATCGACGACCGTAATCGATCGATTAGTCAAGGCGGAAGGAGGTTAGGATTTCGCTCGTGCCGCGTAGAGCTTCGAGTCGGCGGTTTTCCGTTCGGTTCGCCTCCGACGTGCGTTTCGCGTCGTTAACGCGCCGACCCGGTCACGACCCGAGCGGCCCAAAACGAGTAATCTGACCGGCCCACTACGGCTCGCGTTCTCGCGTCCCGACACGACAGCGAAACACCGTGTTGGTCGCGCGTCCGTTCGGAACAAGTGTAAGCCATGACTCGGCGCCCCAGAGACACCCGTGTACAGCCCAAACGCCGCGTCGCCGTCGGTATCGTTGGAACGGCAAACCGTTTTGACGGGATACTCGCGGGCATCCCGTCAAACGTCATGATTGCACAATCGAGCGACCGACGCGTTTTCAGTCGATTTCGTCGAGAACATCCGCGTACGCGTTTGGATTATTGCGACGAACACGCGTGAGTCCAATACGATGTCGGGCGGCCGGCTGTTAAATGGACCGAATAAATGGAATCGACCGGTCGGACAGTACGAGCGGCGTGTCCCGTTGACGCGAAAGTACAACTGAAGAATTATTCTAATGTGTTTAGACCGACAGTTGACATAGTGATGAAACAATTTGTTTTTCCCGTGTCAATCGGAGATCCCCCCCTCGCCAAACACTATCTGACCTGATACGCATTAATTAACACGTTCCATCGCGGTCGACAATTTTCGCGTTTATACGTGAAAATCGATTACGACGAAACACGCGAATGAATACCCCGTCGATCCGGTTGAACGTATCCGTGTACAAACGAATGAACCCAAAATATTGAAAACCACACGAACCATACTTATCTACGTAAACGATCTACCGCCACACTGTTTGACACGCAAGACGAAATATGTTTAGTTCGTTTTTACCGGTTTTCCGCCACCGACCACACTCTGTCCGACCGAAAGATATCGTAAAAACGTTTGATAATTATTATTAGAACGTTACTGCCCGGCACGTTCACGTGGAAAAATGCCGCCATTAAAAACACGCGGTAATGGTTTCGCACTTTTACTAAAAATATAACTCAATATCCACGTGTCAAGGATATAAATCAGTGCCGTAAAAATTAATATACTTCTGGCGTTAAATCTCTTTTTGAGTGGACGAAATGACATTTGAAATCAAGGTGATTTATTTCGTTACGTAACTATTACATAAGTCACGTACAGCTAAAAAGCTTATAACGATTTGTTGACACTAAAAAATACCAAACGTGTTCGCCCGATTCGCTGTTGATTTCCGCTTTTAAATATAAATATTTTTGGTCGCTTCGGAAAACCGTTTGTTGTAAAATCACTTAATGAACTCAAAACGGTAGAAATATAAATCGTTGAAAAACATACCGGTCGTCATTCCAACAATAGTTATGAATTATTAAACTTTTTTTTATTATCATCACATCCTTGGGAGTACACATTTCTTCGTCTTATTTTTTTTTTTTCTTTCCTCGCCGATTTTTTTTTTTGCTTTTATTTAACATCGGGCTGTGATAATTTCACATATTATGCAATGCCGTTTTACACGAACGTGTTCGATATTTAGATTGTTTCTCCTCAAACCGATCCGAAGGATTATTAGTTCTGTAAAATACTGTATAAAAAATATATATTTTAACCGGTATTGTTATATAAATACTACATAAATCAAAATAACCGGATTTGCGCGTTGACATTTATCGATTCTTCGTTTGAAAATGGCTATTAGCAGATAATGGCTTGTTTTTTTTTTTTTTAATTTTACTCCATCAAATGGTTTTTGATTAACTCTAGTCACGAATCAACCCTTTCGCTAACAATGCTAGTATAAACTTATAATTTTACATTTATATATCATCTACCCATTTATATGGGTTCATTGAAATTCAATTGAATTAGTTAATAAATAATATTTTTTCTTTTTAAACGTTAACGTGTTAACTTGAAGATAAATTCATTTAAAAGTATGTTAATTAAGTTTTACTATCGGTAATGTACAAGACATTAAATAATAGTGTTAAAGAGTATGGAAACCGCGCTAAGAGGTATTTTCTCATTTTCCTTATTATTTTTTATTGCTTGTCAGACAATTTTATCTTTTAACCGTGTTTAATTACTTCTTTATTTTTTTTATTATTAACTTTTAACTTTTATTATTAAACAATATCATTCAAACAATAATCATTTTAATAAAAAACGAAACCCTTTGAAGAGACAATCGCAAATGCGTAATAATTATCTGTTTCTTGTTTTCCCTTATCGTATAGCACGTACGAATTATTAATAAATAAATGCATGACACGAGAGGACGGGCATGTAAAAAAACAAAAAAATAATAAGAAAAAACTGGTATAAAGCAAAAAATTACGACACGTCTTATCCGTATAGTGTAGTAGATAACGTATATATACAATAATTCAAATGCACCGAGTTGTATAATTTGTCGTTGGTGGTCGTATTGCTATTATTAGTATAACCATTATTATTATTATTATCATTATTGTTTCGCGTAAAATTATTGCATTCGAACACAATAATTGTCCGTTGACAACTGTCGACCCTGGCCCGTTTCTCCAGTGAAATACTAGCTGTATATAATATATACATATATATATATGTATTATTATAATAATAATTCATTATTTTGTAGTCAAATAATAAGTTATACTGCGTTCTTCGAATCTAATCAAATATCGCAAGTGAACCTACACACACACACACAGATATATACTTCGAAACAACAATATATTATCGTACAAACAATATCTTAATATTCACGTACACACACACACACACACACACACATTCGTGCGTTCCCCTTTTGAATCTCTACACCGTAATAATTTAAATTATTACTCTCATAGACCTTCGCCTGTTATCGGATCCGATGATGACCACGCACCGACCGGAATGAACGCGTGATGCGTCGGAGGGCCGTTGAAGAACCTATATATTTATATGTATATACATCGATTTAAATACGTATACAATATGATAGGTATAGTGTTTTCTATCGTCGTCAAATTCGTTTTATCAATTATACGTACGACTTGTTTTTCGAGTATTTTATTCGCTTCGAAACGTTGTCGTTGTTTAAGTTATTTCCATGATATATTATTATTCGACGTTCTCGCTTTTTTATATTTTTCGTTATCGAAATGATAACCGTGTCGGTGATTTGAGTTTTTCGTTCATTTTGTTGAAACAAACCTACAACCCTCCACGCATCCATAAAATACATACATCCAAACATATATTCAAAATGAATAACAATTATATATACGCGTGAGTAAAATGTTATTTATCTTATTGATAATATAAATCGACGATCCGTTTTTTTTTCAAATTCATTCGAGAC
Organism: Schlechtendalia chinensis; assembly: GCA_019022885.1. Lineage (NCBI taxonomy): Eukaryota > Metazoa > Arthropoda > Insecta > Hemiptera > Aphididae > Schlechtendalia > Schlechtendalia chinensis. Next base: position 7,941,491 of record CM032342.1, read on the forward strand.
GATTTCAACAGAAATAATTATTCGACATATTGCTCTCGACGTGCAACAGAGTCGGACAAGGGAACATTGAGCTACGGAATTTCAATGCTTCTCTTCGCTCAGTTGATTTAACATTGTTTTTGCCGCCATACTACCGTAACGGTGCGTTCGCCGACTGCAGTAATCGGCTCCGTATCATAATAATAATAATAATAATACAGTCCTTGCAATTACAATACGATGAAACGTAATACGTATTATTATGACGTCTGTCGTCGTCTATGTGCATCGTTAGTTGTGGCCGTACACGACATTCGATTTATAGTTGTGTTGTGTCGTCAACAGGCGAAACAAAACAAAATGTGTACAATTTACAGTTACGATTTCCAAAATCTATTGATAAACCGTAGTCGTCATTTTAATGTGTCTATTTTTTTAAATTTTTTTATTGCAAAGCTACGTGGATTTCGGACGCAATCAACTGTTTTCCTTCGTCGGGAAATATTTCGAATCGGCAATTTTCAGTTTCGCAATCTCAAACATTTGGTTTTTTGACGATAACACCGTCAATCGTTGCAGGGCCGTAGCTCAAGCTCTTCTGGCGCCTGAGGCGATTTCGACATATTACCCACCTCCCCCCCCCCCAATCAAATCAATTTTATGACGGCGATTAACGTTTTTGAGCGCGATCTGAAAACGAGGTCGACCCACGCCATTCGGTAAAGGCCTCGGCGCCGGATCGTTGTGCCGTCCGTTCGTCGCGCGCGTCCAAATGAAACGGTCGGCCGCGGTTTCGCCGCACGAAGCGTCGAGGCCGATACGACACGACGTGTCGCGCCGGGTTCGCGCCCGCTGGCGTCGTGTGCCGGACGACATTGGGCCGTGATATCGCCGAAGACGACCGAGGCGAGATCAACGCGTGCCGAACGTGCGAAGCCCGTTCGAATCGAGGATGGCACGCGGAGATAACCTAACCTCTAACCGTCGATCCGGTCGGGCCCGCGTGAAAGGCGAACGTATCGGCACGGCTCCGACGGGACACCATTCGAGTGGACGGGCGAGACCGAACGGTGTTTGTCGCGGTCCTTGGCGTACGGCCGTGTCGGGCGATGGACAGACGTTTGCACGTGGATCGGCGTGCGATCGTACGGATTATCGACCGTCGTTACACGTGGCGAGGAGTTATTATCGTACGAACATACGTGTGTGTATGTTTTTTTGTTTGTTTTGAGTACTTTTACGTTTGCGAAAATTAACGGTAGTTTTCAATCGATACACTACTTAACCGTGCACGCCGATTAAAAACCGAATCGGACGACCATTACTCGAGAAATCCGACTAACGAGGATCGTCCGAAAACTAAGGGTTACAACGTTTTCATAGCAAAAAAAAAAAAAAACCTACAGAGATTGCACTATAGGTATGAAGTTATTTGCCTAGATAACCGCCGCCGTTCTGATCGACGCACTCCCGTAGCTTTTCAAACTACTCACACACCACTTTTCATCGTCTGAAAATTATTTCTTCGATCCGAAACTCCTTGAATTGCCGTGCGAGGCCTGGATTTTGTTCATGCGTTTCCATTTCAGGAATTCTTCGTTCTGGTAGCGTTCGAGAAAATCACCAGCGGCTGGAACACGATTTTCTGTATCCCAACTTTTCTGTCACGATTCCACACACAATACACGGGTATATATATATACCTCAACGCACACAAATTTGTTTTATGACTTCCACGCGAAATCGAGATTCATAACACAATTCGATATCAATTTGATAACGAACAGACCGAATTACGTACGAACATTAACCGCGATTATAATCACCATATTTATTAGAAGGGGTAGGGGAAACAAAATAGTTATTTACAATAATCGTGTATACGGTGACAATAACACTCGCGTCTCAGTCGACTATAACGAACACACATTGCGTACAACCGTCATGATATAAGGCCGACAAAAGACGTAGAAAACATAAATCGATAAATATATAATAAAATATATGATTTAAATAAATATAAACTGCGATATCACGCAAACGTGCATACACGCGATCGATTTTTTGAAAATCCCCAAGTCACAGTACAACGCGTAGTACATTATACGACTGCGTAAATAGATAACACGAAATGAAATTATCCGACGTGTTATCCCATTAAAAAACAACAAAAGAACGAAACCCAAAGACGATTGCGGATGATGGCCGTTTTCGGGTTTATACCCCGAAGAGACGGCGGAGACTTTAACGCCGGGTCTGTCTACGGCCGTCGTGGGCTCGCGCGCGGCGTATCGACACAATATGCCGGCCGAAAGGCTCGCGCTACGTTGTTGGTTGCGTGTTACCGATTACACGGTTTACAAGAAACATCATTCGTCTATCGTCGTAAAGTCGGGAAAAAACCAGTCGGATCTTCCTCGCGATCGAGATACTCCATGGTCTATTTACATACGTGAATGATTAGGTTTCTCGATCTCGAATCAGTATATATATTATAAATATTTGTAAATTTAACTTTAGAGCGATTATAATTCTTATGTGTATAAAAAAGTTCGTAAAAAAAAAAAAAACAACAACAACAAGAGCCCAGTCGACCTCGCAGAAGGTTCTGTACACGTATAATACACACGTGGTCCCGTGGTCCGGAGAATGTTAACGGGACGAGAAAACGACGCCGCGCGCAGCCACCGTGTTGCGAAGTCATTTGACTTCAGCCGACGCGTTGGTCGTCGCGAAACCGTACGGGCCCGGCGACTTCACCCGGCCGACCTGACGCTGGAGTTCCAGCTGCCTGAGTCCGGCCACGGCCGACTGGAAACCCGCGTTGTAGTCCAACGTCACCTCGCTGTAGACGAACTCCTCGCGCAGGTCCTTGTAGTTGTCGTACTCGTCCGGCCCGCTGACCAACGCGCCGTACAGTATTTGCGGATTCGGCTTGGCGCTCCGGTACGCCTCCCAGCCGCACGCGCTCGGCCGGTCCGGACAAGAGCTGCGAACAGATCGTCTGTAGGTCAGGCCCGTCACAGTGACCGTCAACACAGCTGGTGTCAATACGAACGGTTCCGTCGAACGGTTCCGGCGAATACGGATACGCCGCGTGTGCATTCGTCCCTAACTGTCTGAAACGGTCGTTTAGATAGGTCGCCCTCTCCCCCAGCCCATGTCGTTTACGTAAAACGAACATGTTTCACGCAGAAGTCTGAACCGCATGCGGAGCATACGTACGTGTTCGGACTCACAAAACGTGCGGAAATTCGAAAAAACAAGTCGATATTCCCAAACGGTCAATCGGTCCGTTTGCCGAGTGTCAGTCATAAAACTCCGCGTGTAATCGTGCCTCGGATTTAGACCTTGACAATAAATTCAATTCGTTCGAAAATTACCATTATTTTATACATTATTTGTTACGCGTGCACGTTTAGAAGAAAACGCAACCATGTACACAATAGTCTATAGAAATCGACGGTTGGTAATTTTTCAGGCGCAATAGATTTTTGTCGTAGTGTCCGGTTAGAAGCGAATAATTATTCAAACTACCGTTTCTTTCTTTTTCGTACGTTTGTTGGTAAAGTCGATTTTACGCTACATAATCACGAGTATATCACGTTACCTGGCGGCGTGATGTGGCTGCAGCGGGTAGTTTTTACCAAATCCGACCACGTAACTACGTCCCCCGTCACCAAGGATGTAATGTATCTGTTCCTTGGCGAACTCGCGGTTTTGCGTCGACATTATACCGATATCAGCGGCCTATGCGTAACAAACACGACAGTACACGATAGAAGATTTTTTAAAAAAAAAAACACTTTTCGCCGTTTAAACAAGTAGAGCGGTCCGCCTAACCTGCAAGCACAAGAACACTATGTTCGCCGCGTGACAAAGCGTACCGGACTTGTCAATGAACAACAACCCTTTCGGCGTTTTCTTCTGCACGTATAAATTGTAGTTGCAAAAATCCCTAACCGACTCGATGTACTCGGCTTGGTTAGTGATCTTGGCCAAAAGCACCTGAAACAACAACGTAACATAACATATACACGTATATATTAACGATTTTCCACGTTTCACATCTGACTCATCTACGACCCGTCTTCGATTCAAAACCTTAACGGATAAAACGTCCGGTTTACCTGTATGCCGGCGACTTTCTTGTTGAAGTAGAACTCGTTCGGTCGGTCTTTGAGCCTGTACTTCTTGTACATGTATTCGGCGTCGTCCAAGTACTGTATTTCGTTGGTAGCCTTGTACAGCCACGCAGCCGCCCACGTCAACTCGTCACCGTAGCCGGCCGATCTATAGAGGGACAGACGTTTTCGTTTTCGATCTATGTGGTCGCAATCATCGTGTGGTCGCGTGTCTCGTAATACTCGTAATATTCTTCGGCTCCTTTGATGGCGTCGTGGTACAGCCCCCGGCACTGAGTGCCGAACTTGAACAGCTGCTTAGCATGGCTTAGGCATTCGGCCGAGAAATTCGAATCGACACCGGCGAACACGATCGACACGGCGGAAAGGGCGGCGGACGTTTCCCCGGCCAAGTCGGAACCTGCGGGAAATGCGTTCGTGTCCGGGTCAGCGTACACTGGTTTCATATTGTGCACCATGTCCGAATGCCGAACGCCCGAGTACCGCGCTTACCCGGTTTGTTTCTGTCGATTTTGTACGCCGGTCTGGACATGTTCATGTCTTCGGGTCGACCCCAGAAACTTTGGTCCAGCACGAAGTCGCCCACCTGTCCATAAAATTCGTAGTCGCTGACGTGACATTTGATGAAATACTCCGCGGCCCAGCGGATCGAGCTCAATACGTTTTTCCATTCGTCTTTATCATGAAAAAAACAAATAAAATAATAATAATATTACGTTTTTCGATCGTGTTATGATTCTCTATCGACTGCTATGTACAGAAATCAATAAGAATTTTTTTGAGCATCGATTTTTGAACATTCGTTACTCAAAAACCGAATGTTTACAATCTCAAACGACTTGAATTGAAGGGGCGACTAGCCACAAGAGATCGGATAAAAGTGGATTACTAATTACCATTTTAGAAAATTATAATTAGCACGATTATAAACATCAAAGAAATTTTCGATCTGAAATTTCAAACAATTCAAAACATGAAATTTTTTAAGCTTCTTTGAATATTTTACGCTGAACGTTAATTAATGAAGTCATTACTATATTAACACTATTTCAGCATGATCTTGAAGCACGTCATCAACACGAATGCCGTCGTCATTCGGTCGTTTGTCATGATTGTTTCGTGTTTGGATAACGTACGCGTTTACTCGGGTCGAGGCGAGAAACGCGACACTCACTTGCTTCCACGTACGCGTCCTTGTAACTCAAACAGCCCCACGCCAGAATGGTCGTCGCGCTCGCCATGGTGAAGCCGAATTTCACAAAATCGCCGGCTATAATTACAACGACGTGATCAAATTAATAAACACCGTTGCCGGCGCGCGCGCGCGGACGGATGCGACGTGCTCCGTACGGTACGGCGCGCATTCACCGAGTCCTCCATTCTCGCAAGTGGGGACGGCCTACGCCTTTAAACTATAGACCAGACGTGTGTCTACACTAGTGAAGGGAGTCAAATCGGAATTATAAGAACAGTGTAGAATCAGGGGGAATTCGGTTTTGTTATTTTGTTAATGTGTTGATTAGTTTATGTTACGAAGGATAGATTAAGGGGAAATTAGATGTGAAGACAACAAGGAAGCCCGAGAGTATGGCCTGGGCTTAATTTTGTTGGAAGTTGAGATGGAGGGCGCCGCGATGGACCGACCGAGCTGGGAAAGATGGTTGTGTCCGATTGGTTATTACGAAAGAACATTGCTTTTGATTCATTTTGGATTTTGTTTTCTATTTTAACGCAATTAAATTGTCTAAGCAATATGTTATTGTTCAGGAGCGAGGGGAGGCCTGAGATCACTCTCAGTCCTATCGTCTGAACTGCCTCCACTCTGCGCCAGACTGATTAACTAACGTGGGGAGCCCAAGCGGCACCCGCGTATGTTAAAATTGGGACAACGTAAATTTTAAGCAGACGGATTCGGATTTGCATCGGGACTGGGCTTTTTCTATTCTCCATTCTCCTGTCCTTTCACGCCTTTTTTACCTACACCCGAAACCCCGACGAACGGAACGATTCGCGTTGTCCGATTCTGTGCACTACGGCGTTTGCCGTCTTGCACGTTCTACGATAAATTCGGTAAACGGCTGAACGAACGCGCACACGTTGTCGAGTATCCGAGAGTAAATGCATTTTTCGACGGTCATCGATATACGTTGTCGTCCTCGCGCGTTTTGAACAACGTGTGTATTCCACACGGCTTTTGTTTTGTTTTAGAATCTATTGGAAACGACAGCCGAAAAAAAGACACCCCCGGGCGGTTGGCTACGTAACACTGATCGATTCAACTGTAATTCTCTCTCTGTGTCCCGATGGCACTCTTACCCCGCCGACAACCGTGACGAACGTAATGAATTTCGGTGCGGACGAAAATCATTCAATCAAACGACACGTTTTTCGTTCTGGTTGTTCAAACACGTTTTTAAAATCGTATTTCAGTAGTGTTTTAACGTAATTTCACAAATGATTATTCGACAGTATTATACGTTTTTTTTTTGGAATCTATAACGTATAAATTTGCAATTATGAAATGTCAACAATACGATGCCGACAAATGAAAAGTGCCGGAAGACAACAAGTAAAGGTCCGATTCGTATGCTATTCACGTCAAATTTCAGTAAAAAAAATAATGATTAAAGCATAATCGTTACGAGTCGGACGTATCGAATGTAAACATCGCGTTTTGTCCAAATTGTGCGAAAACTCATACGTGTTTTTTTCTTTGGACATCGCAAACGGTTTTTCACCGGCCGAAGAACGTCTAAACGCGTACGGACGTAACCGTCGCGGTTACGGTCATCGTGTGGCGGTCGCATTACCGTCGTAATAGCCTCCGGACAGATCCTCGCCGTTCTGGCCCTTGTCCGCGGTCGCGGAGTCGGCCCGCCACGGCACGCGGTTGTCGGCCGGCAGACGGCCCGACCTCTGCGCGTCGTAGAACATGACGGACAGCCGCAGCACGTGGTCGTAATCGTAACGCTCGGCCGCGACCGCCAAGCAGAGCGACGCGATCACGACGGCGCGCCAGTGCATCTGCAACACGTAAACGGGGACGTCAGCGGCGGGCCCGAGGGTGGAGCAACACAAACACGTCAACGCGCGATCAAGAGCATCCGATCGACCGCGTCAAGCCCGGAGTTCACGCGGTAACGTTCCGACATTTTTTAAGTCCTGGTTCGTACGTAACAAATATTCGTTTCGTTCGATTTTCGAACCCGCATTTCACTTTGGAACCACTCTCTCCGTTTCCACGCGAACGTTGATTTCAAACGGGAGTTGTTCGCATTCATGATCCGATGGCTATCGTGTTATCACATTAACGTGTATATATATGTAACGAATTCGTACGTATCGACCGCGGAACACGAATGTACGTGCACGGCGATCGAACGTAACGGCCATGATTCAGGTAGAGAAGGAAAACGGAAAAATTTCGAAGTCCTACCAAACTACACGCGTCGCTCGGACGAAACATCGTTGCTGGACGGTGATGTCAAAACCAGACGTACGCGATACGATTCTCTTGGTCCGACGGCTGACGTGAACTGTCGGCTAAATTTTCGCTTTGCGTCCGAACGCGAATCCTTCACGAACAACGCCGCCGGAACTATCCGGTTCAGTATTGTGACGGGAACACGTGGTGCAGATGCTGTTTTCCGGGGTGGTCGGAACGAGAAACGTCGTCTGTACTGATTGAGTCGACGCGCACCACCCCGGCCGTTCTTCGTACGCGAAATAACTGTTTTCTTCTCCCCCTTTGACGATCGTCGCCGTTTACGACCGAAATAAACGTGTGGTTCCTATCCGGCCGGCAAGTCGTCGAATGGAATCCCGTACGGATGGTGGATGTCGTGGAATAATACCCCTCGTTTTGTCCAGGAAACGATCGGGTATTTTATCGTGGATAACGACGTTGCGCGGTGGGATCAGTTAGTGTTGTCGACTAACGCGATACGTTTTGAACACGCGGACGTCCTTTCACCCGAACGGGTGCTCGGTCGGATTTTTCGAATGAAACTTTCTAATATACAACGCGTACAACACGTGATCGAAAAGGGTGGGATACGTACATATGGATTAAAAACATCGTCGTTGGTCATTCCGACGTCTACGAGCAGCCACGAGGCAAAAGGATCGCGCGACCTTCGGGAACAGGTTCGGCGCGCGCGTACGAGTATATACGTACTAAAAGATATTACGCGAACCGATAGATAATCACGATTGCCGTCGTCGTCGGTGTAGCGCGTGCACGTCGAATAACGCGACGGAGAGACGTTTCGGGTGTTCGAACCTAACCGCCGTTGAAATCACGCGTCGTCGTCCGCGGAGACTGTTCTCGTGCACGATTTTCGAACGCCTGCGTCGTCGTGTCTGCAGTGTCTAACCCAAACGGATGGTCCTGACACTACAGATATAGCATAAAGACTTACAAAGTCCGAACGGACCGGGGACGCATGAAATTTATTCACGTTCGGTCGTCGTGACGCGACGGGGTCGCCGACACGACGATAGATTACGCGGGGGGGGGGAAAGGTTTTTGTTTTTTACCTGTTCGAACAGTCGAATTACCGCGGGTCTATTGTTGGCGAGCGAAAAAAAAAATAATGAACAAAAAACAAAAGACCAGAAGATATCTTTAAATATCGTGTGCGCGGCTAAGCACAGGTGCCAACGCGGACAACTAGTCCGACACGTAGAGATATATTCGAACGTGACGATGTCAACATTTATGACTCCGAACAAACGCGTACTCGCGCAACACCATTATTATTCGTTTTTTTTTTTTTTCATAAAGCGATATAATTGTTTAATCGTGCTCCGCGGTGAATTCGTATTGTTACGTATTAACGATTTGAAATAAATGCAATATTTCGTACGTGACGTTTCGATATAAAAATGTGACGTACGTTATTATCGCTGTTGTTGTTGTTGTTTTCATAGAAGTCGAATAGTGCAATAGACTTTTAACGTTTCAGTTTAACGGACTACCTTGAAATTTATAATGACTACATTCTGTTGTCCAAACGGATTACCGATCGGATTTTCCTGAACCGGACGCTTATTCGCCATGTTTAAATGTGATTATTTGAGTTGAGTGTAGTTACAGACATGATAATTTATATTCGGTATACACATTTGACCTTCAATTCATATTAATATTGATTTTGTCGATAAGTATAGGATAGAACGTCACATGTTTACGTCTAAAAAGAAAAACGGATTATTTTACGCGCAAAAAGAAAAAATGAACTGATCGTGATAATTTATCAAATGTCTGTCAACTGGTGTTAGGTTAATGGTAGTTCGTATACTTAGCTATAATTTTACGGTTATAACCGACAGTTTTAATCAACATTAACTAGAGTTAAAACAATAATAATAAAACATTAACTCGTCCGATTCCCCTGGAATGCGTACATACGACGACGTACAGCTTTATTGTATTAGTCCTGTTTGAGAATAAACGTTAATCCCATTCCGGCGAAGCGTTAGGTAGGCGGGCTAATAAAAGGGCAATTCGGTTGATCAGGTAAAATCAAATGCATTTTGTTCGATTCGCGAGTGGAAAATGACTGACGATCTCCTCACGAGCACTCGCGTGTCTATTGATAACTGCGACGGAATCCAATTATTAACACCTACGCGCGTACATAACACGTTAGCCGTTTCAGCGTAGATGGATTTGTATAATTAATATTTTTGCGAAATTTCGTAATACGAAAACAAATCCGATCAGTTGTTGCGCGTTTCTAATATACGTCTGTGAATAACTAATTTCAAAATTTATTTGTATTTACGTACAACCAGAACAAATTATTAGTGATGTGTTACGAGCCCAGATTTTTGAGCTCGAACCGGACCAGAACGTTGTTCACGGTTCGAAAACTTTACCGACGACGGAGTTCCAAAAAAAAAAAAAAAAACCCCTCGCTGTAGATCTATTTTCTATTCACATAACATGTCGGCGAAAGAAAATACGTGCGAAAAAATTGCTCGAATAATTTGCACGCCTGCTCTAATGCGTTGTGTTATGACGAATTCGTAAGATATTACGCGTCTCGATTTTATCCGTTTTTATCGCCGTCGTATCGTTTCCAAAATAAATATGGTAATAAAAATGATATTAAGATTGACCATTTCGGCGGACCGATCGATGACTCGCGTCAATACAATATTTATCGTTTAAAAAAAAAATATATATATTACGATATTTTTTAAAAATCCGTTTAAATTTAAACTCGTAAAAAACAATGTTATATATTTATATGCATTGAAAAACGTAAACCCATTTCAACGATCAAATGGTGTCGTACAAACGAAACTGTCTAACGTTTTCGCGTGAAAATATGAAAACGACCATTCAGCCTCCAAAAATAACAACACGCGCAATGAATTCGCTACAACACGACGTAACGTGACGTCTGTTTTGCGGTTCTAAACACGCGACACTCGGCCGACGTTTCGGTGTCCACCAAATACTCGTGTACGTCACGTCCCGTCCATACGTGCACGCGGCTCTCTACGGCCAGAATAAAATAAAACGACCCGCCGTTCAGATTTAGTTTCGGTGTTTTTCCGCGAGCTTTCGATGTCACCCGGGCACCACTGCACGACGATCCGCGTGGACGGCACCGTTTTCGTAACCGTTCGTAACCGTTGTTCGCATTTTCGAATACAATTCGCTCCGTCAATTCGCCGTCGGAGAGTGTTGCGCGACGGAAACGCCTCGTCGGATTTTCACGATTCTCGCCCAGTTTATCCGATCCGGAACTCACCACCGCGTACCTAACGAACCGAATCGGACGCACGCGGTCCTGTCGGACGGATCGGAATCGTCTTAAAAATCAATAGCCCGTGTCGCAAAACACATTGTCCCCGGTCGGCGGTGCTCCACAGCAGACCGTAAACGTTTCACTTCCAACACAAGCCCGGGGAGCAAAAAAAAAGACTTGCGCGATATTTCCCGCGGCGGAAGGCCTAAAACCAGAAGTATTGAAAATCGTCGGGTCGAAACGTCCAGAGGTTTCCCGGTGGACATGGTGTGAACAACGTCAGACTTATTGCGCGCCGGCACGGTAGAAGAAAAATGTCCGTCGCGTCTGTCCGAAATCCCCATCCGGTCTCGGGCGCGGGCGGTTTGTTCTATACGTTTTTGTGTTTTGGACCAACCGTAGTGAACGCGGTATAGCGGCGCGTCGTGTGTACGCCGTTCCGTTTTACCGTTTTCCGTTGAATTTCGTCACGCCGAAACGGAAACGCCTTACCTTGGTCGCCGCGGGCAATGCCGTTTTTGATGTGTTTTCGCACGAACGGAAGGCCGAGAGGGTGACGACGTGGACGACGGTACGCGGCCGAACGACAAGTGACGACGGTCGACGCTGGAACGTCCGAGTAAAACGAAACGAGAAAAACAGTAAAAAAACCGAACGCGACTAGCGCGCGCGCGCGCGCGATGTAGTCAGTCGTGGCGGGAGAAATAATGTGAAGACTTCGTCGTCGCCATCGTGTTGTTTATCGTCATTATCGGACTTGCTGTTTGTCGCGTGTTCGTCCGAGCCGACAAGCGTTACGGGCTACGCGTTGATATCGACGTGCGAGCTACTACTCGGGCCGGCCACCAAATCGTAGACGGACAAATACGACGCGCGCGCGCCGTCTCTGAGGTCTTCGGGTTTTTAATCGACTCGATCTATTATCCGGATGTCGCGTGAAAACTTCACGGTTTTCGGTCACGAATCGTTTGGCTAAATATTTAGTTTTAGATTTTAGTTTTCGAACTTTTCGAAATAAAATCACCTAATTTCTTCGCGTCTCTTTAACGCCTTGGGTCACCGCGACATTATTATAAAAATAACTCGAATTCAACTTCTCGACCGTTCAGCGTTATCGACTTAATTGATCGACGTCGATGGACACGACTGTCATAGCATCCGCCAACATCCCTTTTTGAATCGGACTTACTATGTTCCAAGCATATCCCAATACAGAAATATAACTGCATACTCAAATGTATTATATTAGAAAACGTTAAAGAGGTGAAAACCCATTCGTCAACAATAAACGAAATCTATGTTAAACATTTTTCTCGTCCAATGTGTCGTCCTCGTCATCCATTACGTGTACATTATTTTACGATTCTTTAGCAATTTCGAAGCACAAAATGACTATCCGGTGACCCCTCAGAGGTTCCTACTTGGGAAAAATCGTATTTATAGTATTACGTGTCGCGACGATGTGGCTTTCTCTCCAGTAAGATCTATTACTGGATATATACGGTATAACTAGTCTCTAGGCCCCGTGTACCCAGACGACGCACGGATTCATATTGAAGAGACGATTACAATGTTAGGTAAATTAAAATGATTCGTTCGGATGGCGTTTCGATAAATTCGATTGGGTACGAGTTGCACACTGCTTACGTGGAAACCGCGTAAAGGTCGGTAACGTTGTTCCGAGTTCGACTCGACAAGTTCATCAACAGAAAACTTGTGTTTCGTACTTCACTTCACGACGTGCACGTTCCGACTGGACTGGACGCGACACGCAACGTCCAAAAAAGAAAAAAAACGACGTGTTGTTTTTGTGTCGCGGTTTCGTGTAATATATTTTTTTATCGTGTTCAACGCGGTATCTCTGAAAAAAAAAATAAAAAAAAAACAGTGATCCGTACGATAAGTGAAACGTCGATGTGCCGTACGGGAAAATACGATGCGTTTATGCAATAATGACGCACGCCAATTGTGATGCACCTGAATTTCACAGTTCGCATTACCGAGTCCGGTTATCGCACGGCAGAATATTGACGATATATATATTTATTTTTTTCTCCCATCCGACGGGTATAAATAGCGTCAAAACTGTGACGTTTACCGTAATGCACGTTATGTGCACGACCGGTAAACACTTGTCGTTCGTGTTTGTCCCTATGGAATCAAACGTAGCGCATACAGTCGGAATGCTATATGTTTACAAAGAAAACCTCTCAGAAACATCGCTAAAAAAAACCCCCAAAAAAAAACACTTGATAATTTCAAAGAAAGAGTTGAGGACGCGCACGATCGTCGTCCCGAAGACGTTGGGCGTGTGTCGAACACGGCTGGCTGAAAACGCGACGGCCGTCGGACTTGCGGACCACGCGGTGGCACGACTGTGTGTTGGGGTCCTATCCGAAAACTTAAACACAAACTTAAACGACAACATCACGTACAACCACGTAATAAACGTCAGAGTGACCGCTGACGGTGGTCGTGTAACGTCGCATATGAAACTCTCCTAACAACATCGTTCACTCGAGTGTCGTCGTGCGAGAGAAGCATTTCAAAACTAAATATCGTTTAAGATCACTTGTGAAGCGTGATATTCTTGAAGCGTTATTTCAAACGAACTAAAACGCACGTTTCTTGTGGGCGAACGATTGTTACGAAATCGTATTTATTTTGTTCGAACATATGGAACGATAATTTAATTCTTATTTATGGAATGAAACGATAGATTTTATAAAATACACCTGATTTTTTATTTTGAAAATTTGTATGGAAAAATAGTACGATAAGTAAATTACGTCATTTGTATTATGTGATAATAGAAAAAAAAATTTACTATCAAAGTCAATTTAAAAAAAAAAAAAATCTTTTATTAGACATAAAGTTTGTATGAGATTGAAACGTGACTTTAATTAAATATTAACTCCACGTCTTTGTCTTGACATGTGCGATCGATACGTACTCGTATATATTAAATTATATAGATTTTTTTTTTTGAGTACAATGAATAAATTATTAAACAATTGGTTTTTAATTTACTGTAATTACATATATATTTTTTTTCTTACTGAACGCCGAAATACCACTTGAAATTCCGCGCCATAGTGTATTAACTAATAATTTTGTCAATAATTATTATTAACGGTTGATATTGATAAAAAAAAAAATATGTACAAAAGGCTTGCAGTGTGTAACAAATAATAATTTTTGGGTAGGACTTGACGCTCAGCAACTCGGAGTGGCTCGCTGGCTTTTTTTTTGTATCTAAAGTCATATAGAACGTGATTCATCATAATATGGGAAGTTCACGTTTTGCGTGTATAATGATAGGTATATAAATATACGACACGGTTAAGAAAATTGTCAATTTTTATTTCACTTAAAGTTACATAGTTGTATTATGTATCGTTAATATATATATATGTTACATTTAAAATGTTTAGAGGTATAAAATAATGTTGAAACACTGTTTGTACGTTATATTATTTTTGGTATTACGAAATTATTTTTTAAAAAAAAAACGTGCCGACAAAACAAAACCGTCGTTATTGTTGTGTCATAACGAAAAGTGCATATTATCCTACGTAACTTAATATTATAAATACACGACGACGTTATATACTTGAAAACGATCGTGACGTTTTTATCTTACAGGTGAAAAAAAAATATAATATACGTTCGACTGTCGGGATTTTTTTTTTTCTCTCGACAAGATCGCGTTCGAAATGTCGTCCGAACTCTGTGAAAATGTGTACTCGAAAATCGTGTGTCTGAGCTACCGTCCAGTTGTCGTGAAATGTATGTATATATATGTGTGTGTGTGTGTGTGTGCGTGTGTGCGCGTGTGAGCGTGTGCGTGTTTATAGACATTCGGTTTACCGAACGTGATAAAAGTATGTTACGCTTAAGTGTATATAAAAATAATAATAGTAATATACGTATATTATGAGTATACATTATGAGTTTAGCGGTTATAGGTTTAGTCGATGGACAATTGTTTGAAGGAACCTTCCATTCCGAACAGATCGTCGTGCGTCTTCGGCTTGCCCGGGCGCCTGGACTCGTCGGCTTTGATCATTTCCTGTTCCTTGAACCAATCCTTGTAAGTCACCATTTTTTCGTACCACTGGCCTGCGCGTTGAAAAATCACAAAGTAAAAACGTCAGTCGTCGTCGTTACGCGTAAACCGGAAACGCGGTTTTGTTTCGGGCTTACGGTTGATGTCGGCCATCGGCCCGGCTTGACCTCCGTATTCTTCCGGCAGCATGTCTCTCGGCACGAACTCGTTCAACGACTCTAGGCTCGAGTGCACGTGGATCTGTGTATAGGGACAACACGACAACGGGACTGGTTACGAAAACGTTATCATGCGGTTGTAACGACCGTCCCGAAAAGTCAAATAGCGTATGTATTTAGTTTTGAAACGGCGTTCCGAGCACCGCGTGTGCGTTAGGTTGCCCGCGCCACTCACCCGGTTACGTATTTTCTCTTTGAGGAATGGCTTCACGAAGTTGATTATGGTGTCGACCAGAGGCGACACGTTAATCACGTGCACTTCCTTCAATTTCACCGGATACGCTTCCTACATCACGAACGAAAATTAGTCGACGCCGTGTACCGAAAACACGTGGGCTCCCGTATCGAAACCGGTCGCGATGAACACGGTTTTTCCGGAACGCGTCGTCGTCGGGAACACAAGTAAGAAACGTGCGATCAGACAGGCAGTTCGCACGAAACCGTTCTGACGTGGTGGTGTTTTTTTAATGTTTCTCGGGTCTATATCGACAGTACCGACGAGGCACGGGGGACGTTTTTTTACCTGCACGCATATGAGGAACTTCTTGATCAACGACGGCGTGAACTTGGCGAAGTGCGTGGCGAAATTCTGCGGCGTGGCCACGCTGGCGTCCAGAATGTACACGTCGCCGGCGACGCCGATGTGCTCCTCCTTCAGTCGGATGTCGCCGATCATCAGCACCACTTTCATGCCGTCGGCGACGGTCGCGGCGATTTGTTCCAGGTCCACGCCGCGCATCATGACCACGCGGCGGCCGTTGGGCGTCAAACCCGGCAACGGCGGCACGTTCCTGGACACCGCGAGCACACGTAACATACGTAACACGAAGTTATACGAACGTGCGAATAACACGTAAACGACAGGCCGCGGGACGTTGCGCGTCTGAACTTCGTGTCGCCGTGAAGTCCACATCTCCCTCCCACCGACAAACGACCGCGTTTCCCGTCGCTCGTATTACAATAATACGAGTTGAAACACGTCGGCCACTTTATAGCGGCGTAGAATAATTCCGTTCAAAAATGCTTCAAACGTGTTCAAACGGGTGTTTCAGCTGGATTTCAACGCGATATTCACGACTGAACTTGATACTTTCGACGTTAGAAAAAAATTTAAACTTTAGCTACGCGTACGTGCGCACGCGGAAAAGTCTGATAAACGTACGAATATGAAATGTTATAACCATTTTATGACGTACTCGAACGTCAACAGACGTCAACATCGATTCGCGCGTAGCTTAGCATCTGATATGACCGGACAGAAATGTATGACGACACGCACGCGCACCGGAGTCGGGAAACAATACACGCGTAAGTCATCCCGAACGATGGAAATTCGATAGTTCACCGACAACAGACGTTTTAAAAATAACCAAAAAATTGATACTCGGGGACTCGTCCGTACGTCCGTCCGAAACGACAACAAATAGCCTATGCAGTTTTGATCGAATACGGTCATTAACTGCACGTGTTTCGGGTCGGCATACGCCTGTCGGATACTTTATTTGTAACCACATGCATAACGGTTATTCGTTCAATATCAATATCCGCCTTCGAAAACGTACACATTTTACGATACCGGCGAAATAATCTGTTCGGATTTATCGTTGATGGATTTTATAAGGCGAACCATGATAACTAAGTGTAGACTCACGCGACTCTCATCACTTCTTTGATTTCGGGCAACGTCGGGTCGCGGTTGTTGAAGAACTCCGGTACCGCCGCCCTCATCGTGAAGTACATGTCCAATTTCCTCTTGGTCTTTTCCAGAGAGAATTTGCATCCTCGGAGGAATGTCATGATGCGAGCGTCGTCTGAAAAAATTCAACGATCACGTGTGATTCTGAATTACTTCGAATCGATTCCAGCGGATTTCAGTGACTGTATATCATTGGCGACGTGGAGCATACATCCGAAATATGTTCAAACTCGTTTAGTCGTGCGAACAATAGCAAGTCGAATTATAGCTAGAATTGAACTCGTGACTTTTTTGATTTTAAAGTTAATATATATATATACAGAAAAATTAACTTTTAACGCGATTTCAATTTCAAAAGTAAGAGTAGAAATACATACATTGTTGAACCTTTCAACTTTCAGATCGATTTTTGTGAAACTATTATGTATAAGTATATTTTCTAGGTCAACACCTAATGTACAGAATGTACGCCATTATTGAATTAGGTTCATTGCGGCATACAGAATTATGAAAAAAAAAAATATAAAGTAAAACAAATTATCATCATCATTAAGGAAACTTGATCGCGTTTATTTGGATACGTCACAATAAACGTATACCACATCCATCACTGGTATATACCGTAATAGGACAAGTTTTTTTTAATTTTAATTTTCCTATTAAAATCTTCAGTAAAAAACTTTCAACTCTTTATTTCAAATTTAAATTACATTTGAAAAACGCTTGAATACACGTCAAAATTAAATAGGTAAAATATTTTTAAAAGAATTAATGTCTTTATAATAAAAATCTAAAATAATTTCAATCTATGTTTGAATGAGTTATACGATAAAATTGCTATTAGTGAATTAAGCGAATCGTCAAAACGTACACATACATTTACAAGAAAATGCTTCTGAAAACGCATATTGTTCAAGTGTACGCCTGTGTTCCCGAAACGACAACATTAAATATTGTTGCGTCAGACAATCGTTTTCCAAATAACGCAAATGAGTCACGCGGCAGTCCGCGTTCGTCGTCAGACGCCAAACGTTTAGAAAGTCACGGTTAGTTAAAATCGTTGATAAAAAAAAAAAAAAACGGAATCGACGTAAAATACTGATATAACAGCGTTTAATATTATTAATTTTAATTATTGTGCGCTGTAAAAATTTTTAAAATATTGTAAAATGAAAACACCTTAAATCGATAATCTCGAGACGTGCCCCAAAGCGCACGGTCGAGAGAAAACGGGATTTTTTTCGTTTTTTTTTAAATTTTCGATCGTTTTTCCAAACACCGCGTTACAACATGACGCGAGACCGTCACGCGCGCTGTCCACTCACCTTGGAACTGGGGCAGGTGCGGTTGCATGCGCAGCCATTCCTTGATGTGTTCCAGATCCTTGTCGCGTGTCGACACGTCTTCGTTCAGCTCGGAACGAATGTGCTGTTGCATCTCCACCGTGGGCTGTACGAGAGTCATTTTCGTTTCGCGCGTCCTGTAAAACGGTACGGCGAGTCGTGAGACGCGAGTGACGGCGGACGCTTTTGGACGAGAACGAGCCGGCCGCGCGACGACGCGAAAGTGAAAGCGCGCGACGACGGGCGGGCAGGCAACACGTCGGACGCGACGGGCGACCGACCTTCGCCGAGAAGATCGTGTTACGCGCGTAACGCGGACCCGGACGTCCGACGGCCCGTACGTATTATCATATACGTTTATCAATAGACCGTAGTTACGTGGTGTTGGCGGATCCGTTCTTTTGTGTGCACGGGGAATAAAACGTGTAGAAAACGTCTGAAAGCGACGCGACTTCAAACGAAAAAACCGTCGGGAACCACTGCGCTGAAACAATCTAAGAACGTCGGAATTCGCGTAGATTAAAACCGTATTGCCGACGTCGAATTCCAGTCGAACATCCGGAAAACGATTAACGGCCGGACACCAACACTTTCTACGATGTTGAACGTTCTCGATTCGTGTAAACGCGCGCGCCACGTAACGACCACGCGTACGATACGCGTAAAATCAGGCGTGTCGCAACGTCCGTACAAAAATAAACGATATCGTCGTGAGGCGAAAAAATAATAAACTGTACGTAATCGGTACGCGCTTACCGATTACGAAACAATAATATTGTCTCGTCAAACGTAATTAGCACCGAAAAAAAAACATTAAATACAAAACGTCCGAGCGCGTGATGAATTGTAACTGACTACTCGCCACGGCGGTTTTACGATTGTTATCATTACGCGTACATTAAAAAAAAAAAAAAAAAGAGAAAAAAAAGAAATTTCAAAACCACGGGATTGCACGTAACGTGTGATTACGGTTTTCCATTGTATAACCCGAGACGGTTATTGCGTCACTCTCGTTCCCACAAGACATCGTGACGAAACCGATCGGCGCGCGTGTGCATACGCGCTGCCCGTTGTCGTTTTGAAGTGTTGACGGTTTTCGCGGTCGGAAACTCGCCGTAGAAAAATTCCAACGACAACGACAAACGCGATTTCGTAGATACGTAGACGACGTGTTTCGATCGGAACGGTTTGCCTGGAACTCGCTCCGGTTCGCTAGGTCGGCGCGTGATATAGGTATAGGCACGACGTCGTAACAAACCGAGAAACGTCCGGATTATTTTCGCGTGTATACGTATTTAAAAGAAAAAAAAGACACGAACGCACGCTGTTCGAACTGTACGGGCCGTATGAAACGATTCGGCTAACCTATCCCAAAACGAGACGCTCGCAAAAGAAACGCGAAACGAGTCTGACGCCGTTCCTCCTGCGTTGCAAGGCTGTGCGCGCGTCCGACTGTTATCGGATCGTAAATTATTCTTCTGTCAAAACGAAAACTTTACCTTGTGTTGCGGTGTTTTTTGTAATTTTTTTTTTTTTGTCCGGAGCGCGCGTAAACCGAGTTGCTCGCTGTGCTGCTACAAGACTGCCGACGGTGTTTCGACGACGACGACGACGACGACGACGACGACGACGGCGACGGCGACGGCGACGGGAGAGAGTGTGTAAAAAAGTAGGGACGTGGTACGAGTGCGCGGGGAACGATTTGACTTTCACTCGCCTCGGGCGGCCGACGACGAACGCCACGGCGGGATTTCGCGTCCGTCGTGCGTGTCGGCGGCAAGGGGCCATCCGGTCGTGTACCGACAACGGTCTGCAAAGTGCAAAGGCGACGGCGAACGTACGGGGGGGTTTGCTCGTCAACGAAATCGAACGGACCGTGCACACACGCGACACACGTACGCCGGTCGCGTCGGAAATGGAGGAGGGGGGGCAGTTAAAAGTATAATTTTGCCCCCCCCCCACCCCGGACAGAATTAACAATCGTCGTCAATGTAATTTGTAACGTACAATAAAAAATAACACTCAAAGTTTACGTTTTTGTAATCTATCGACCGTTATCATTATCCTGTGGTATATATTTTAATTATTTTTTGAAATTTTTTCGTGCTGTATTCACATTTTCCATTTGCTTATAACACAACGAACAATAGGATGGTAAAATTATTGTGCGTTGTCATCAAAATCCAAAAATAAATGCACACTTCATTGACAAATATCATGTTGTTCCAAAGATGTTGATGATCGACGTTAGTTATTACGCGTACATGTGTCAGTCGTCAAGCATACGTACAGATTTTCGTTCGAAAAGAAAACAACTCCCTCTTTTATAAATTATTATTAACTTTGTCCGAGTATTATATTTTCCGCATATATTTTTATGTGTTTACATACTAAAAAAAAAAAAAATACATATATATAAGTCTTAAATGTTTGCCCCCCTCCCCCCCCCCAAATGAAAAAATAGTTCCTTCGTAGACCATCCCGAGAGTTCCAATGTCTCGAAATGATTATTACATCGTCCTACGACACAACACGTTTTGAACACGGTACGTACGCGCGTGCAATTGCGACCGTGTAACGTTTGCTGCCGAAACACCGGTACGATTTCTCGATCGTCGATCGTCAAGATCAAGAAAACACCAATAAAACGACGCGGCCCGGTCCGACGGCAAATAACGTGATCGTACCGGTTACCGTACATTCTCAATCATTAACATTGGATCGCGACGACACGATTCGGAAAACGGATTACGACGGACTTGAACAACTCAATTGGCCCTCGTACGTTTTTTTTTTTTTCACATGACGTCGTCGACTTGCCGGCACGCGAGTGTGTTCGATTAGCACCGACTCGTGGCGTACCTACGCGATACGCATTCTCATAAACGCATAAAATTCAACCGTCAGTTACGTAAAGATAAACGATTAATAAACTGAAAACCGAGCTGATGGCATATCGTACAGTTCACGCATCGATCACGTTGTCTTTACGCCGTGACGTTTCGAACGGTCGAAGCAAATGTCCGAGAACGTATGCAACAAAACAGAAACCGTGTCGATCACAACAGCAGTCGAATCGACCGTATAGAAAGTCTGCGGACAAAGCGCTCACAATCGGAACGCGTTGACGCCAAGTCCGTAGATACTCGACCGATCCACGTGTAAACACGACGTCATAATAGTGTTACGAGAAGAACGTTGACGGCGTAGAAAATCCAAAAGCAATTTATAATTACGACGTAACAGAGTCGAGAAATACTGTAGCAGTCGTCGATATGTTTTATTAGTTTAAGATTGTCGTAAAATTTAAGTGTCAAGAGCAAAAACGAGTGATAATAAACATCGAGCAATAATGTTTATGATTTCATTTCATGGCCGCATTATGAAACCGCTGTAATAACACCTAATTTTTTTATATTTTTAGTCAACAATAAATAATAAAAAAAATACGTTTTTTCCTCGACGACTCTTGTACTCATCATCTTGTAATGAATGTCGAAAACAACGATTTTAATCGCGTTTGTGATCATGATTTCGTGCCGAGACTCTAATCGAAATCCAAGCCGAGATGCTCGTCGCGTCGACGAACTCGCCACGTCCACGAAATCCCGCCGTCAACGATATCACGTCGAACAAAATCGTATAGTTTAATAAACACAATAAAATCATTCGACCGGATTTATCGTGCGTCGCGTGGTTTTTAACGCGCCGGCAAAAACATATTGTACACTACCGACAACGATGTATTGAGACAGACGTGATTGTACGAATATGCATTATCACACGAACGACGTAGATAAGTCGATAAGTTGGTCTGCGTAGGGACAGCGCGCGACGATAATAATCATCGCGCTATTTTCTATTCACCGGATGAAGTTAACCGAACGGCATTCCGTTTGTTATTCGATGAAACTAGTCGAAATGCGTGTATTAAAATCGCGAGTTTCGAGTACACGCGATCGCCCCAACTCTGAGAATTGAAATCGCGAACTACAGCACAGAACACTGGACGAAATATAACAGATCCGGTTGTTGTCATTATATGAACCTATCCGCTTGTCGAATATACCAGATACCGACGGAACTTCCGGGAGCGCTCCGTTCTATAGGATCCACAAGAGCGTCCAGACGAGAATGTTATATCAAACGTGTCCCGAGGAAATTACTCGCCCAAAACAAATCCTTACTGGAAATTCCCGAAAAGGGTTATACGCGTTGAAATAATCAACACAGAGACCGGGGACAAGTGTGTACGGAAGCGTGTTAGAGGAAGTCTCGTGAGCGTTAAA
This sequence comes from Schlechtendalia chinensis, assembly GCA_019022885.1. Classification (NCBI taxonomy): domain Eukaryota; kingdom Metazoa; phylum Arthropoda; class Insecta; order Hemiptera; family Aphididae; genus Schlechtendalia; species Schlechtendalia chinensis. Next base: position 7,963,994 of record CM032342.1, read on the forward strand.
TAATTGATATTATTTGACCACACGCTCCATTCGTTTTTTAACATAATGACATAAATATCCAGTCGATTATCGTAATTTTATTTTATTATTTTTTTCGTCGTCATAATCACCTAAAAAGAATAACGTCATTACGACAAAATAATGATTTAAAATTCGATTTTCTGTGTACTTCAAACATCACTAATTATTCGCGTCAATGTCAAATGTGCCATGTACACACACACAAACAATGAGCATCGAAGAAAATATTTATTATAAGCAAATAACGTCGCCGTGTAAAACAGTAAATACTTAGATCGTCCTAAATCACTCGCTAGTAAACTTTATAAACGCCAACGTAGCCAGCCAACACGCGCGACGCCCGAGTACGTGTTAGCCGTTAACGTTAACGTTATTATGTGAACGCGTGTGCTGGTGGCGGAATTCGATTCCGTTCGGTTCCGGTCGAACAGCACACAAGATCTTACGGGTCTCGCGGAGTGACGACGAATCCCGTTGGTAAACACGGGCACGGTAACAGTCGAACACCGTAAACGCGTTATGCAATAACCGTGTCGTTGTCGCGTTCGGCTCGTGACGTTCTCCAACTCGTTGCGCGCGATTCAATAACGACGGTTCGGACGATCGATTGCGTGCGCCAGTATCGCACCCAGGATTTTTTCAAGGGGGGGGGGGGTCTAAAAAACTACATTATGAAATTTTGACAGAAAAATATGAACGTTGTATCAGAATTTGGATTTTCATCAATAAATTTAAAACTATTACACAGGTCAAGGGGGGGGGTCCGGACCCGGAGTCCACCCCCTTGGGTGCGCCAAACGTTCGGCTCGAGATTCGCTATTTCGTTGTTGGCGGCTCGCCCAGCGACTCCGGACTCGACTCCGGTCAGCCCGTGTAAAGACACCGATGACAACCATGTTTTACCGTTACGGAACACGTTGTGTTAAACCTGGTTAAGATTTCGCGACGTTGATTACTTTGTGAGTGGTACGCCCGCCGCCGGTATTGGAAAAAAAAACCACGGGTTTTCGCATATGTTTTTTCTCTAACGAAACGCGCTGAACACGGTCTACAGGCTGTTAGACATTTCACTGTTCTTAAAACGTCGGACGTGTAACGTGACGACCGTACGACATAAAAATGTACCCTATATATTTTCGCGGACCGCCCTGTACGCATAGAATATACGAAAGCAGTTTTGATATGCCAACCGGTTTCCGGTTGAAAAACAATTTACGTCATTAACGTAAACTCGCGATTTTGCCATTTTTTTTTCAGTTTTCGTAAAATTAATTTTAAACAAAAAATTATCATAAAAATAGATTCGTAAGAATCGTTAAACGTGGACTTGTTTAAATTCTATTTTTAACTCGCTGTACACGATCGTTGACGAATGTTCGCATAGGAATTTACTATTGTGCTGTGTGCGATAATTTTTTGCTATTAATTATTTTACATAATTATGAACGATGTGTCGTATTCTGCAACGGAGATTACTGTGCAAAGCCTCCTCACGATTCCGATAACAAACTGTTCTATAGCTTTTTTTTTTTTTGACGCGCTCACTGGAAGTACTGACGGATACACACGTTTCTTTCAAATCGGCATTTGAATACCGACTTCGTTTTCAATCGTCGCTTTTCAATAACGTATGTAACATGTAAAAATGACACTGGTAAATGGTTACTAAAATATTATTTTTCGTCGTCATTACCATTCATATCAGCTTATGGTTCGTTGACTCTGCCGCGGTACCCTCCATGGCTCGTTTCGAAACAATTGATATCTCGACAGCGCGACAGTTTACACGACCCGCGCGTATGCGGTATTCATTGTTAGAACTGAAATACGACTAAAACAGAATTGCTCGACGCGCATGATTTTTTTCCAGTAACGACTCTACAGTAAAAAAAAAACGTGCACGTGAAAAACTGGTGAAAATGACTCGATAGTGGTCCACTTTGCGATACCGCGGTCGGGCGTTCGACGTACCATTGAAAACAACGCGTTTCGTCTAACACGCATTTGGAACGGTGTCGGAGAATAAAAAACGTAGTAGCGATATATTTTGTCCGCCGCACGGAAAAAACCACCAATCATATATAAATATAATATATGTTTTTGGAGGTGTTTGGCTGTTCAGCATGAGATGTCGTGATCGCGAATCTTTCAACGACTTCTAATGTAATAATTCAGTAATCAAATGATAGTAAGTAACATAATAATCAACAATTTTTTCAACGTCCGTTTTGGAAACGGTTCGTTTTGGACAGTAATCATTTAACTGTTATCAAAACGCTCGTATAGTTCTATGCCCACAGATTCGACCGCAACACGCTGCGGTCAGCCGTCCGTGGGTGCCGATGTGGCACACGCGAAATCGGTCACGAAAATAAAAAGTCAGTTTTATCCAGCCCAAATGTATGTGCGTGTTAATATTGAAATACGACGCGCGAATAAAATCGCGCCCAGAGAAACGTCGAATGTTGCAAATAGAAATCGTACGCGCGCAACGCACGTTCGGCCGGAACGCGACTCGTGATATCGTGTACACCTACTGGCGATCTGACGATCCAAACGAACGAATGTCGCGGCCGCGATCGATTCGATCGCGATAAATCAATCTGTAACCCCGGCCGGGTTTGAGGTCTCGTTCGCCAATCCGTGTCGCGAATACGTTTTTATCGCACTCCGTTTTGTGCGATCGACGTTCATAACTTTTTTTCTTTTTTTAGTGTACCGTTTTAGTAGTTGCTCTGACGTACGAGTGCGTGTTATATATTTTTATTGTATATCATGACGTATCGGTTAGGTATAAAACCGGTATCAACCGCTAGATTTTAATACCAGATTGCGTTAAAATTGTGTCTGAATGCGTGTTAACGTGTGGAGTGTGAACAGTGTGTATCCGTCTTGATAATTTAGTTACCTCCTCCTCTCCCCCCCCTTCCCCCAACCAACCAAATACGGCCTTGTGTACATGTATAATGTGTTCAAGGGCGAGGTCGACAAAAAACGGAGAGAGAAAAATTAAAAAAAAGAGTGATAAGTGCGAATGGTTGTTTCGCGTTCGGAGAACACCGAACGATGTAAAAAAAAACTATTGTTCTCGAAACGTTTCAACCGATTTCAAAAATAATATTAAACGAACCGCGTTCGAGTCGCGTACGGTTCGGAAAAAAACCGATAGCAATACGACACACGCGGAGAATCATTTTTGGGTGGATAGCGAACGTCGTGGAAATGTCTTCTCATCTCGGGGACACGTACAGCTCGTCCGGACATCTCTTCGAACGGAAATATTTGTCGTTTGATTTGTTTCCTCGTTATTTTGGACGAGCGCGTGGACCTGCAATTACTCGTCCGTAAGTGTCCGTCATAACCGGTGGCGGATTTACGAGGGGGACCCTTCCCCCCCCCAGACACTCTGTAGTGATCCATATTCCGGTACCGAAAATACTACAATACTTTTTTTTATATTTAATTTGATGTACTATTTTTTTTTTTTTTTGGACCACCCAGAAAATTTTCAAAAATCCGCTACTAGTACAATAGCACAGTACAACAATCGTCATTTCGATCGGTGTGCCCGGAATATCGAACAAACCACGGTCGTGGATACGAGCGCCGCGCGAAAATCCACAACCCGTACAAACGTTGGTTACGCACGCGAGGACACGGCCGGGAGAAGGAAAAACGTTTTTCTCGTTTTGTTTGCGCGACGTGAACATGTCCGTGACCGACGGAGATTTCGCGGAGACGTGAAGACCGCGGAACGCACGGGCGAAAATCAGGAAAATAACAATCGCAAACACGAAACAAAACGATAATCGGTCGCGGTCCGCGTCTGTTCGCGTCTCCGCTTTCCCTCGCGCGGCGGACCGTGACCGCGGACGGGCGGGTAAGAAGAAGCACGCGGACTCTCGACACGGCCGGGAAACGCGCGACCCGTTATCGACCGTCTTGGTCCCAACCGCGTCTGGTACCGTCGAAAGCGTCGCGCGGTCGACCAGAAAAAAAAATATTAATATATACATTTCCGACTTTTACGCGTCGAGTCGGGCGTAACGCTGACGCCAACAACATTGCTCGTACGCGACACGCGTAGGCTAGCCAGTTCGCCCGCGAGAACGCGCCGCCGCAGCCGAGTTACGAGTCCGTTCTGTTCAACAACGTTTTTACAAATACGGTCCAGTTACGGTTTTTGTCGGTAGACCGACTGAAGCTACGAACATTTTTCAAACGATACGGTAGTGATAATTATTTTCTAGTTTTTCAAACCACAAAAACTTTCTTAAGTTCTAAACTCATCTCCGTAATACGCGCGTATCGATACAGACGATACCATATTCTGCGACGTCCGCGAGAGGGACGTGTTTCCCAGCAATACGCAACATCGTAAAAAAAAACAAAACGATTCGCCTCCCCTGAGAATCTGAAATAACAGCGCCTTTTCCTATACGAATAATAATATAGAAGTCATCGGCGGAAATGATCTCTCAATCTCCTCCGTTCATCGTGCAAATTGTTCGATTGTCAAATCGGCTGTCGAGGAGATACTATGGTAAGGCGAGGTTTCAAAACGAACATCAAATGAAATCTAAATAAAACCGAAATGTGTAATATATTGTGTTAATTTTAAATGAAAAATCGTATTTTAATCTAAAAAAAAACGTGACAAGATACTATGTAAATATATATAACGCTATTAAATACAAATTACGGTTATTCTTAATAACACGTGTGACATAATAATCGAACGTTATGTGTACTGTACTATATATATTTACTGGCGTACAATAAAAACACACTAAATTAAAACTAACGCGGAACTGTTAAAACATATAGTCCAGTTACACATCGTTTGATCGTTCGGGTGTTTCAGAAATAAACGTTGACCTGTACGCGAACGTCTTAACAATGTACTTCTATAAAGTTAAAGAATCTCGCCGGAGACTTAAACAGTAGTTCACATTAACTAAACGTACAATATTTACGTAAAACACTTGTCCGATAGTATCCGAATAGTAAACATCGACGTTAAACTTATGATATACAAATATATGTAGGACGAAATATAGTAGGAGCGATGAGAACCGATTCGCTAACCGTAAACCACTAACGTGTGTGTTTATACAAAAATAATAATAGTTTAGATTTGATTTGATCGGGTGTTTTAAACCCTTGGAAGGTATGTTTTTTTTTGTTTTTTTTTTTTTGATCCCGTAACGTTTTAATCGAATGTAAGTTTCTTGAAATTCCCCTCGACGCCTAATATCGACAGATCGGAAGTCTTGGATTGACCGATCCGTTTACTGGAATCGGCCTTCATGAGTGACATTTCAATACACCAGTTTTTGCGTTTTATTAGTTCTTCGTGCATTCTTTCTGTAACAAACAACAAAATATTACTGTAGCTATACGAGTACGTATAACACAAGGATATATATATATATTCGGTACGCAATTTAGAACGCACCGGTTCCCAGTTTAAATGGTTAAATGTTTAATCGAAAACGAAAACGTGTAGGAGAGACTACGTGCTCCAAAACCGAAACGAAGACAACGTGTAATCTACGTTTTATCAACCGGAACGATAATCGGATTTCTTCGGGCAATATTCGCCGAAACCCTCGCGATTCATTCATTATCCATAAGAACACAACGAATTTCACCGTCAAACGCGTACGGTTTAAGTACGAGTTAAAACACCGAACACTCGACTACCGTTTGAACCTCGAGCGTCGCGTGCACATCAGTAACACGACGTGTGCCGGACACCAAATATTATCACTGACGAATACTATCAAGCTCTTACGATTAAGTTCCTCCATGGTCCCAGCTTTACCGCCCCACTCGTTTGGTAACATGTCGATTGGATACTCGTCGTGTAAACTTTCGGACGTCGCGTTAAATATGATCTGAAAAACAAAACGCCGTACAGTTCGGGTTATATTCTGTTTTCACAGCGATCAAAATCGCCGCAGGCTATTCGTTTGTTTGTACAACTCACTCGATCCTTATACTTTTGCGGGAAAAAATGTTTAATGAAATTGAGCGTGGTTTCGGCTATCGGCGATATGTTTACGAAATGAACTTTCTTGATCCTCACTGGCTTTGCTTCCTGCGATTAAACCATATACACGCAGTTATAACATGATATCGTAATACAGCTAAACAACGAGCGAAATAGGTGCACAACGTGTGTGATCGAACAAAGGTTTTGATTATAAACGCATTTTCAACACTTCCATAATTTCACAAAATGTTCAAAACCTAACCGCCGACATACCGGTCACAATCTCACTTTGGAACATTAAGGACTTAAGGGAATTCGTATTTCAATTTTGTAAATGCTATAACATTCACCGATACGTTTTCTGAATAATGACGGAGATTAAGTTTTCTCGGATTTAAAATTCACTCTATAGATGTACCACAGGTATAAAAAAAAAATAATAACATTTTAATAAATTCTACTTATTCGTTATCATCTAGAAAAGATATCAACGAATCTATAGACGTTTACAGAACTAAAATCGCAGAGTCTCACAATTTTGTCACATATAGGAGATGTTCAAACGTTGTTTTTCTACCACTTTAGTAATATAACGAGTACGGGATAAACTATCTACATTGGAATCATTCTTGTTTATATGTATATATAATATAAATAAATTGTATACAATTAATGTATATATACGTATATATATTGAATATTTTAATTTTGAATACTAAAATTACAAAAAATATTCAACCCAGTTTTTTACCTTCGGGCAAAATGTCTACCACAGCATATTCATTAATAATTTGTCTACAGAATAAATTCATTAGATAATATGTTGTAATAACTCATTTTCCTTGAAAATTCGTAACATATTTTAATATTGTTTATTAAAATACTGTTATAGGTCATTGACACGAATTAAATAATTCTTCAATTGAATTAGTAGTACATAATAGGTCAAAAAATTATGATTCTCCTCCCCCACCCCCCCAAAAAAAACTGATACTTTTCAATTTTCGTTTATACGTTGTGAAATATTATTCATTTATACAGTACAACTTCAAATCGTTTATTTTTACAAATTACACACGATTCGTCGATCCGAATTTCCACGGGTAAATTAATTATTGTTGATACGTAAACACGAATGTATGGGACAAGTGTTCGACCAGGAAAATTTGTTTTGAACGAAAATACTGTATGGTTTAAATAGACGAATTACCATTAATCGGAAAAAAAACATGTTATTCTATGACTAAAAATATCTTAAGCGTTTAAACTTCAAAACAACGTCAACTTTTGAAATGTGTTATAATACCGTATTGTTGACGATAATATTACGCATTTTAACAATCGCTTGGTCAATAATTACCAAACTTATTTTGAGAATTTTTTTCATAAAACTTATGTTGAAGTGCGCCCATAGAGCCATTGAGTCCATGTTTGTCAAGTCGAATATCCATACATCGCTGTACGTCAGCGCGTCCTTGTCGAACAGCCAATTCCACATCATTTCGTTGCGTTTCAATTGACTGTCGGGACAAAACATTTTCGCGTCTGTCGTCGCCATTCGGTAACATAGCACTCTGTTTAAGTCTGGCGTGAGTTTAGGCAACGGAAACATGTAACTGTAATGTTCAAAAAAATTGGAAAATAAAGGATTTGAACAACTCAATCTACTCCAAGCCCGAAATAACGAAGCTTTCGGATATAAATTATGAAATCGACATGTCTTAGTAATGTGATAATTTCAAAAAGAAAACAATTGTGGTAAATGTCTAATGTTATGGTTACATTGATTCGTAATTCGAACCCGTTGAGAAATCTAGTTTTATCTGAAGCATTACTCGTTCGTTTTTTTTTTACAAACCAAAACTTACCAAAATAAAATCAGTAAATATTTTTACTAGAATAATAGTTATAATATTATTATTATTATTATTATTATAAACCGAGAGAATGCATTAAAATATTAAAAATAATCAGAAGGAAACCTGTAATTACAACATAATCGATTTTTCGGTTGTTTCATTACACGTGGTAGCATACTCAATATAGATCTCCTCTTATAAACAAGATTATTCAGGTTTATTTGCTTTTCAAACAATAATAACCTGTTTTTAAAATTTAACGACACGATTAAATGAAATGTTTTGAAACATAACTAACGAATTTAAATCTTCCGTTTTTTTTCTTCTGTGTAACAATATTTAATCAAACTCACAGAAACAATACTAATACCGAGACATACAATTTTCGAATTTTCCTACCCACACTTTATTAAGAAATTAGCTGTAGAAATAAGGAGTTTATCATCCTGCCGGTTATGTCTTGTACTTAAATGTATGCATACGTACATGATCGTCACACTTTCCAACTTTGTAACTTTTCGTACTGCGTAAATATTAAAAATAAAAGTACCCGTCCAGTACACACGATTAAAACCTATAGCCATGAGTATGGCGATAAACGCAAAAACGTATTATTACTGATTTTTTACCATTTTAAATTTAGCCGCTAATTGCTTCAAAATATAATACACAAGAATATACGAAATTAATGATCTATAGATATTCGTTTCCATAATAATATTTTCTACTTTTGTTTTTCGTGTTCAACGAGCGAATCGAGAAAGGAAGTACTAGACTGCTATCTTAAAATATACACTATTGTATCGATGCGATCTAAGAAATAATTGTATTTATAATCGCGCAACGTGAACATTACAAAATAATGCGATTTATTAAAAAAGAGATATTTCTGAAAAGAACGTTATACAACATTATACATTATCTATTACAGTGCGATTCATCATAAATAACAATCGTGATATAATTAGTTATACAGATACATTAACACTCTACTGAACGTAAAATATATAATATGAAATAGAAATTGTTTAAACGTAATTACTTCTTATCAAACATCTTGTTCAGAGTAATATTTTGTAAAATTTAAAAGTGGCAAAAACACTTGACGAACGAATGTCACCGACGGAGTGTAAAACAAAACTGTATCCCGACAAAATAGTCGACTTCACGTAAGTGCCAACTGTAATCAGATACGCGTTCTAATTTAATTTCGATTCGAAACATGAGAATTCTCGTGGGTGTGACGTAAAAAAAAAAAAAAAAGAAACAGGAACAAACCAATATCGCTTTAAACAATAATATTTACGTTATTCCAAGATGTACGTACAATAAAATAATAATCCAATAATGAATACGAGTACAATAAATTGTTCATCGAAAATCGCCGGTCAACAATTAGTTTTACCTTGAGGCGCCGTGATTAACTAATTTGGTTTGTTGTTTGCAGTAGACTGCACGTACAAATCGTCACCTATGTGTGTTCAAGAATTCAAACAAAGGAAGTTATCATGTGTATACGAGTTCGTTAAACTGGAGTACGAATTTTGTAACATCGCGAAAAGAACAAACACGTAATATATATATATATATCATACGAAAAGTTCACTTTTTTTTATTTAAACACGTGTGTTCGTGATGAACAACGACACAAAAGCGAATTAACGTTTTGGTCTTAAATTTTTTAGGTCACCGCTTTTTGTCATACTTATCGAACAGTGTGTTCTTCGATAGAAATTCAAATTAGCCACTAACTAATAACAGTTCTGCTGTGAATAAAAACGCTTGAAAAGTAATTACGTATTGGGTATACGCGTATTGCGCCATTCGTAATAATTATTATTTTGAAGACATCAAACTTTCTACTTACACTACGTCCACGTGTTTTCCAAACGTTTCTGTTGTTGGGTCTAAGTCTCCGTATATCTGTGGAAATGTTTCTTTAACGGTATAGTAATTATCGATCACAAGCTTAACTTTTTCCGTGCGGTATTTCAAGCTAAACAAAATCTTTTTTATCATTTCATCGCCTGGAAAAAAAAAATAATATTAAATAAACAAGGTATTAATTAATACGATATAAAGTATAAATAAAATTATGAAATATTGTTGTCGATGTTCTCTTTCACACGGTAATATCATTTACACAATACATGAATATATTTATATTGTTTGTCGACTCGTGACTCTTTTAAACATATACGTTCTTTATTTTACTTGGGCAACAGATTGTTTTTGTTTACGAAATCCGTCGTTAAAAAAAAACTCTACGTTCAAAAATGATTGTTTTTCTTTACGTTTCGTATATTTTGGCTATTTTTTGTTTTATTGAGTATGTATTATCATTTATAACAATATACAAACTGTTCCTGATGTTGTTATTTTGTGTAAACAGTGCACTATTGTGTAAAATACATGATTACGCAAATATTTTTTTAATGTTGAACTACACTTAGAAAATTTATCAAAATTTGTTTTCGCTCTAAGTTGTACATTCAAATCCTATCCGCGCATTCTTTTCTTTAAGTCTCGGTTTAATGGTGCCTTAATCAATTTCTGTTTATTTTCAATACGTCTCCGCTTGAATTAATTGTCAATAACAATAGTTATTGTCTGGATGAGGTGAATAAAATTGAGTATTGAAGTGTTTGAAAGTAGATAAGTAATACAACTCATAAATATAAATGATAATCTTACTTGTTCCACAATATACAACATATAGTTTAACAACGCATAACAGGTGCCCACACAAAGTATTACAATCAAGACCTATACTTAAACCAAAAGGAAATTGATACCAAAATTAGTTTTTTTCATATAATTGTTAATAACGAGATATTGAATACATTCGTGAAAATATGTAAATTAAATTTAAAATTTTATAAACTCATTGGAACAGAGACAAATGAATAGTAAACTTTATTTTTACTTATATCTTTAATATTTGTATTACTCGTAATTACAACGAAACCCAATATAGAAAAGCCAATATCCTCAGAAATGTAGGAGCTAAACGATTGGAATGTTTGGGACACGTGCGGAAATCAAACGACGTTATATTGAAGACACAAAGAAGAACAAATAAACAAGAAACGACCACTCGGCAAACCAAGGACCAGATGGAAAGACACATTGAAAAAGAATATGAGACCGGTAGACGGGAATGCGACAATAGTCTGGACGTTGGACAGAGAGAAATGGAGAGGCTTACTAGTAGCAGAACAGGTCCCCGACGGACCGTTAAGCTCTTAAAGAAGAATTACAACAAAAGTCTGGCAACGTTGCACGGGCTCAACTGGTTCTATAAAAAATATTCCGAGCGTTCATGGGTTATAATTTTTAGAGCGCTTTTGAGCAATGACAAATATAACGAGACGCAAATGGTCTGCAACGATTTAAATGACAATGGTTTTGGTTTTACGTCGATATGTTTCGCGTTGTTTTTTACGTTTCACATTTTTTACACTATTCATTTTCATTTTATATTTATTCTCACAACATACATCAGACACTCAATTAAAAAAAATTAATTAATTAATTAAATAAAACACGGTAATAAATATTTAAAATTTGTAGTCGAATTTGATGATAGATATTAAAAACCGTCACATGCGTGTGCCGAATACTTTGATACGCGAATCGACGTTCGATAATTCATTTTTGTATTGTTAGATTAACTGTCGTCTTAGCAACTCGATGTTTACCAATAATTCCCCCTTTTTCTTCTAAATTATTATGTCACACAACTATTGAAATCTATTGTTGCATAGTTTTGAAAAATAATGCTTTAACAATGATGATAATCAGAAATCGTATCTTTTGTACACATAGCACGATAAAACAATACATTATATATTAGCTGTTAACAACCGTTTTGGAACATGTCTAGCACGTGACGAGTGCTATAGCAATATCATATTTTTAATAGCACAATGCTATACATACACACACACACACACACATATATATAATCGTCAACGTTTCGATAATGGAAAAAAACTCTGAATCGAACAAATCGAATTATATAAATAACATTATTACGAGTATTTAAATGTTTTCGTTTTGCCTAACCTAACCTAACCTAACCTAACCTGTTGCAGTAATTGACACCTTGGTTCGGAGACCAATCTAAGTACGTGGCACGTGTAATCGACCGACCATAAAGTCATCCAATTTACTAGAATAAGATACCCCGCTCGACGCGGCCCTGATCATACATCAGGTACCATTAATAGTCGAGGAAATACCGGTATTAATGACCTTCATTTCCGCGGCTTGTTTTTACAAAAAATAGTTATAATAATATACGTGCGTGGTACGGTCTGTGCGTAAGTACGGTTAAACACTAGGCGTGTTTTGTACACGATAGTAAATCGTTGAACATTTATGTATATTTTTTTATTATTTTTTTTTTTTATGATCGTCGTACGCCATCTAAATATGCCGGAAATTCAGATCTCGCGTATTATTAGCGGCTCTCGTTTTATGTACACGTCGTTCCTACTGTGTTTCACGTCGTCTCTGTTACAACACTTTGTTAAAACGTTCATGACGAACGGCGGAATGGCCGAACGAGTTTAAACGATCGAAAACACCGTACGTGCAACGTATAATGCGGACGCAAGTGGCATAGGACTGACGTGGGTACTCACTAGTTTTGGGCAGGTGAGGCTGTTTATCCAACCAATGTCTTACGATGGCTAAATCTTGATCAATTTCGGCCTGCGACCTTGGACACGTATTCCGAATCGCTTTCAGCTGAACATCGGAAAGTGGTACGATCATCGTGCAGTGCGCTTAGCCGAAAATCTATTACAATTAGTCTGTCCTGCGGATATATAATTAGGCAAACGTTAATCTGACGACGAATCATTGTGAGATTTCATATATTATTCAGTTGGGCACGCAAAACACATACGTTATCTAGTACAATTGTACATTTTTAGCATTTGCTACAAGTGATTCTTATTTTTATTTAAGCCATTTACAACAAAATCCGCAATTGTCCACGTACTGCGATATAATGTCACACGCGATTTTATGGGTTTTATATCGATCAAAGTCTATGACTTAGCTACGAAACTACGAATGTATTCAACACTACGACTGTCATCGATTTATTATATGACAACAAGTCCAGAGCACTATAAAGACCAAAAGTTGGAAAATTAAGTTCTAAACTCGTCACTTTTTTTGTAATTATCTTTTTACTCGATATGTTAGTTGTTTTAAAACTCAACGTGTTCACTTCAAGTTCAATTTGTTCAAACGTATCTAAATTAAGTTAAGTCGACAATGAAATGAGTAGGTGATATAAAATACTATAATATATATTTTTTTGTTAGTGTTTGGTAACGTAAGAATTAAAGAATATGTAAAACGCACGCAGATCTTATCTCATTTATAATACTATTTTTTTTAAATTAAAAAATTGTAACCTCTAAATTTTTAATTAATTTAAGTTGTTTTTTTTTCAAAATTAACTTACAACTTTTGTTCGCTTACGAAAAATATGAAATCGTCAAGACTTAACTTATATTCGTTTACATTATTTTAACACAAATTAATCAACTTTTCCAGTCTTGAAAAATACTATACGATGTTTCCAATCAGCAAATACGTGTTATCCACGCAATGAAGTTTATGAATACATAATATATAATGTATGATTATCTAAATAAATGTATAAAAAATACAGCGTAAAAAATTATTTATAATTAATCGCCATCCTTGACGCGTGTAAACAACATAATATCAAACGATTATGTCAGAAATACATTGACTCGTGTACCCCGGAGTGGAATTAATATTTAAAATGCACATTACAATACAGACAGATTACGACGAGGTTATGTGACCGCTTATAGTCGAGTTTCTCCGTCGAACGGTCGGACGACGTTATTCGATTTCGTCCACGAGTTACGTTCGTTGGCTGCAACGCGGATCATCACACCGAGTGAGAAACGAAACAAACACGGGTTCGAACGGTTAACCGTGCGGGAGGGAATCGCGGTGTTTTTTTATAAAACGTATACCGGTGCGTTTTTTTTTTTTTATTGATACGAACGTATTTATTGTTCGTGGGTAACGTATAACGCGTACACGGCCACGTGAGGTGAATGGCGTGTGAGAAGAACGGTTCTAGCTCGTCTACTTTCACGACGTTTGCGCGCTCACGAAATCGCGCGTTTCTGGTAATATCCGGGTGGCGTCTGCGTTGATAGAAAAAAGCAAAAAACAAAAAACAATGTAAACAATTAGACGTCGTCCGCACGCGAGTATGAGGTTAGGTCGGGAGCGGTGTCGCGGTTGTACACGCAACCGAGTAAAAACCGTACTAAAAACTCAAGTCGGGCGCAGGCGACGCGAGCCGTTTGACGCGGTTCTGTAAGACGAATCGATGGACGTTCCCCGTCTTCCGTTCAACCGTGGTCGTAGTTAATAGATAAGGTGGTAACCACCCGTGTCCCGGACGATTTGCCGAAGGGTCCGGGGACACGATTTAAAACACTCGCGCGGTGAGCGTTCGTCCGGCAAAAACCAACGGACAACAACACCGAGACGAGGTCGGCGGGAGACGGGCGAGAGATAATATCGGTTTTACATAAATATTTACACATACGTTTATGATACACACGGTTCGTACTAACCTGCACACGGCGTTGCCCCGAAAGCGTCGGATCGACTGCGGCCACGGCTGATTTCACAGGACCGCCGTCCGACGCCGTGTCTCCTGCTCCCACCCGTCCGAACGCTGTTGTCGACCGGTTCGGACGGCGTTCGGACCGCGCGCGCGCGCGCGTTGTTTACCGCCGTCGTTATTTGTTATCGTCGCGCGTGACCCCGCAGGGGCGTAGCTGCCGCCGTATCAGCCGTGTCGACGATACGTGGCCCCCCGGGCTACAGAGGTCCCTAACGCGCGTAAAGCAGAAACTAGTTAAAACGATATGCAAAACGTCACTTGATCTCGAGCTTGCCGGGGTTAACGTTTTAAAAACGTACGTGCCTGTACTAGTGTTTTCACTTCGGCAACGACAATTTTCAAATAAAAAAAACAATCTCTTTTTTTCCCCCGCGTCGAACGTGCGCCCCAAAGTTGGCAACGTCCTTTTAAGTCGTTCGCAATAACCGATGTACAATGACGAACCACGGAGAACAACGTTTACGCGTTTTATAATCATTCCGGTTCAAACGTTATTACATTGTGATACGGTACAATGTTGTCCTTATGATTATCCGTCGGTTTGATTTGTGAAATGAACGAGCGAAAGGAAAAGAGATCATCTATTACAAGAAAAAGTAAACAGAAAAGCGAGGATGCCCACAAATTGCCTTCATTTTTTCATCAATCAGCTTCTGTGAGTGGATTAGATTGCAATTGTAAGTACTACCTATTTATCTACCAGTTTAGCGAAGGGTGAATTTGTTTGTTTTATTTCAATGAACAATGGATGAAAACACCTGATCGCGTATTGTACCGAGCTATAATAACAAATTTTCTTTTGACGTTCTTCATTAATAGTTGATTATTACCAGGGCTCGGAAAAGTTATAGCAAATGCATGTTATCATTGGTTAGTCTTGGGACATTCACAGTAACGTACAAATCTGTTTCGCACTTCCTGATAATATACGAAATTTTATTTTGCTAATTTTGAGTTTTAAGAGCTATTTACAGTCATATTTTTATGTAAATAGGAAATAAACAAAATCGTATTGAAAAAAAAAACAGATTTTTAGACCAAACACGTATACGAATACGAATATTCTAACGAAAACAAAAATAGTACATTTCAGTTGTTATCGCCGATCACACCGGACCATTCCGTTTGTTTCCAATAATTTAGTTATTTTTAAAATCGTCTCATCATCGGACTCGTCGTATTTCACTGTCCGCGTTATCGTCGTATGATTTGAACGGCGAACGTACTACGTAC
The DNA here is from genome assembly GCA_019022885.1 of Schlechtendalia chinensis. Classification (NCBI taxonomy): domain Eukaryota; kingdom Metazoa; phylum Arthropoda; class Insecta; order Hemiptera; family Aphididae; genus Schlechtendalia; species Schlechtendalia chinensis. The sequence continues at coordinate 7,979,805 of CM032342.1, forward strand.
ACAGTGATTTTATTTTAGTTGTCCGCCGACCGCCGTCGTTTATCTAAACCGTGTAAACATTTTATTGTACTTATTGACCGACTGTCAAGTTTTCAATTTTAGTATGTTGCGTGTGTGAAGGTAAAACGTATATCTAATGCCGTGTGTTAAAATCGCTTTAAAATGCCTAAAGACAAAAAAAAAAACCATTATTAAATCGCCTTCGTAGTTATTTATGTCGATGAATTCGGTTCTGATATTTTTACAATCGATCCGAGCGTTTTGTTTTGTAAAATTTGTGAAACTAAAGTATGTCCCGATAAGAAAAATGTAATAAAATCGATGTAAAGAACAAACGCAAAAGAAAACGTTGAGCGGTCATTTTCCACTTTACAAAACTATACTATCAGATACTATCAGATTCCACCAAAATTAAAACCTTCGGCACATAGCGTTTGCGCGCGCTTTGAATCTCTATGCATCGAGTTAAACGAATAAAAAATTCTAAATAACAATTTCAGATGTCCGAAATGCTCGCACGAACCAGTCGAAACATACACCGGCGACATAAAAAATCACTACCGACAGTTCACCTTGCACATACATACATCTTCGGTATAATATTATAATATTTGATGCGCTCGACTCTGACGTCCAATCGGTGAAATTTTAGACCAGCGCGAAAAAGTATACACTGTGATACACTCATGTCATATTTCACAAACGTAAGTAAATCCTACAAAATTCGATAAAAATAAAAACAAAGAACACGTTTAATAGTCTGTTGTTATATTTAGGTAACTGGCTACTAACAAAATAAAACAAAGACGTATCAAATTAAATAAATAGTTGTTATATTCGGCGTAAACAATAATATCGAATTAGTTTAACACAAAATTTCGAACGAACACAACGTGTCGAATTTTAACGTCGAAAAAAAATTTATAAATCGACCGGAACACATACAAATATGAACAACACCGACAACAACACACAATCCGACGACTCCAACGGACAGTGTAGCAGCCGTCAGCCGACATTCCAGCCAAAAGGTCGGAAAACGGTTCCAGCGTCATCATCGATCTCGGGCGCCAAGAAGAATCGGTTGCCGTCAGTAAACCGTGCTTGCCAGGAACGAGTCTCCGGTAACACCTGCCAGTCAGAACCGTCCGACAGATCAGTCCGGCCGTGCCGAGAGTACAGCAGGTCGCCGGAGCGGACGGCCCGCAGGCATAGCCGGCGAGAAAAGACGTGTGACGCGACGAAGTCGACCATGCGCCAGAGACAAGCACCCGTCGACAGTCGCCAGACGAAACCGGCCGACAGATCGGTACAGCCGCACCATGAATCCACCAGGTCGCCGAAGCAGACCGCCTACAGGTGCGGCTGGCATGAACACACGGACGACGCGACGAAGCCGACCGTCCGCCCGATACGAGCACCCGTCGCCAGCCGCCAGACGAAACCGGCCGGCAGATCGGTGCAGCCACACCGAAAGTCCACCGGGTCGCCGAAGCGAACCGTTCGCTTGTGCAGCACGTGCAACGGAACGTACTACGCGACCACGTGCCAGACTCGAGGACAAGTGGGCGATTGCCAGGAAGAACCGGACGACAGGTCGTTCCGGCCGCAGCAAAGATCCACCAGGTCGCCGAAGCGGAACGTCCGCGGGTGCGGCAGGCAAGAAGACACGGACGACGAGACGAAGCCGACCGTGCGCCAAAGACGAGCACCCGTCGACAGTCGCCAGACAAGACCGGCCATCAGAACGACGCAGCCGCGGCGAAAGTCCACCAGGTCGCCGAAGCGAACAGTCCGATGGTGCAGCGTGTGTTACGGATCGTACTACATGGCGAAACCGACCATATGCCAGACTCCAGAACTAGTGGAATATTGCCAGGCAATACCGGAAGACAAGCACCTGAGACGAGCACCCGTCGACAGTCGCAAGACAAAACCGGTCAACAGGTGCGGCAAGCATGAAGACACGGACGACGAGACGAAGCCGACCGTGCGCCAAAGACGAGCACCCGTCGACAGTCGCAAGACAAAACCGACCAACAGGTGCGGCAAGCATGAAGACACGGACGACGAGACGAAGCCGACCGTGCGCCAGAGACGAGCACCCGTCGACAGTCGCAAGACAAAACCGGTCAACAAGTGCGGCAAGCATGAAGACACGGACGACGAGACGAAGCCGACCATGCGCCAGAGACGAGCATCCGTCGACAGTCGCAAGACAAAACCGACCAACAGGTGCGGCAAGCATGAAGACACGGACGACGAGACGGAGCCGACCGTGCGCCAGAGACGAGCACCCGTCGACAGTCGCAAGACAAAACCGGCCAACAGGTGCGGCAAGCATGAAGACACGGACGACGAGACGAAGCCGACCATGCGCCAGAGACGAGCATCCGTCGACAGTCGCAAGACAAAACCGGTCAACAGGTGCGGCAAGCATGAAGACACGGACGACGAGACGGAGCCGACCTTGCGCCAGAGACGAGCACCCGTCGACAGTCGCAAGACAAAACCGGTCAACAGGTGCGGCAAGCATGAAGACACGGACGACGAGACGAAGCCGACCATGCGCCAGAGACGAGCATCCGTCGACAGTCGCAAGACAAAACCGGTCAACAGGTGCGGCAAGCATGAAGACACGGACGACGAGACGGAGCCGACCGTGCGCCAGAGACGAGCATCCGTCGACAGTCGCAAGACAAAACCGGTCAACAGGTGCGGCAAGCATGAAGACACGGACGACGAGACGGAGCCGACCTTGCGCCAGAGACGAGCACCCGTCGACAGTCGCCAGACGAGACCGGCCAAAAGAACGGTGCAGCCGCGGCGTAAGTCCACCGGGTCGCCGAAGCGAAGTGAGTGCAATCAAACGTACGACCCGACGAAGCCGACCATACGCCAGCAAGGAGGACCCGTGGACCATTGCCAGGAAGAACTGGACGACAGATCGTTACGGCCGCAGCAAGGATGCAGCAGGACGCCGAAGCGGACCGTCCGCGGGTGTAGTCGGCTCTACGACGAGTCGGAGCCGTCTGACCACGAGCAAACCGCCTCCGAGGACGACAGCTCCGGGACGGACATGTGCACGATGAAGAAGAACTGCATCGGCAGCGGGCACCAACGACAAACGCGACCACGACGCACGGTCAACGCGTCTGCAACCATCGACGACGACGACGACGACGATAACGACGACGAAGACGACGACGACGACGACGTCCACGACGACGACGACGACGACGACGTCCACGACGACGACGACGACGACGACGTCCACGACGACGACGACGCGACGTCCACGACGACGACGACGACGACGTCCACGACGACGACGACGTCGACGTCCACGACGACGACGACGACGACGTCCACGACGACGACGACGACGACGACGTCCACGACGACGACGACGACGACGCCCACGACGACGACGACGACGACGACGTCCACGACGACGACGACGACGACGACGTCCACGACGACGACGTCCACGACGACGACGTCAAAGACGACGACGTCAAAGACGACGACGACGACGTCAAAGATGACGACGACGACGACTCGTCCCGGTCGGAAGGTACGGACGATTCGCTTGTCCCGTCGACGACGCCCACGTGCCGTCCGACGGCCGCGTCCAATGTCCACAACTGTGGACCGAAGCGTCGGTGCCGTGCCGTCGAGCGAAGTACTCGGCGGTGAACACGCCGGAACATCCTGCGCAGCCGATTTAGCACACGGAGTTTACACACGTCACACGACGGTTTTTTTATTTAGAACGTTTTAAAGTTTTTATTCAGTTTTAAAGGGTTACGTGGACGCACGTCGAGAATCGTTAGCGAATATTCGGTGGCCAGCGGTGCCAGGAGTGCCGGGATGCAGGTGCCGGAGCAGAGGTCGTCGACCCGGACGGTCCGACGGTGCGCCGGGTGTGACGACGACACACGCCGGGACCTGAGCGCGCGGAGACGACGACTGCGCCTGAGTACGACGCGTCGTGCACGGTAACGGGAACGATGACGGTTACGACAAAACCTCGGTTTTGTGGCAACGGTGCTCGGACGGCCCCGCACGTCCGCGACGATCGACGATTTTTCGAACGTCGACGATAACGCGGACGTGCCCCACACCCGAGCACCGTTACCGTGACCGTCACCGTTCCCGTAACCGTGTACACGTCGTCCTCCGGAGCCGTCGTCTTCCGCGGTTCGTGTGACGCGCTGGCCGGACTCGACGGGACCGACGACGGAGACGCGCCGTGGTCGGTCGGGCGGGCTGGTCGCAGCGAACATTTCCAGCGAGCCACTCGGCGGTGAACAACTCGTCGGAAACGATATGCGGCCGAACGTCTGAACCGGACGACGGTGGGTTTATATGCTTTTGTGCAGAATATATTAAATATATATCGTTCGAATTATTTTGTTCGAGATATCTAACATGGGTTTTTTGTTTGACGTTGCATTTCAGGTTGTTTTATTGTTGCTGTTGCTGTTGCTGTTGATGTTCCTGTTCCTGTTGCTGTTGATGTTGCTGTTGCTGTTGCTGTTTCACGCCACCGAATATTGGAAAACTAAATTCGATATGCGCCAAATAAATCATCATGTTTAACCACACAACACATTCGTTAATCCGAAGGCGTTGTCAAATTACATTGAATTTGATTAATGTCGAACGTTAAAATGTTAAATACGATTTCTTCGGTTTATTAACCTTTGTTGCATGGTTTGTTTGGATCGAAATCAATATTGTTCTAATATGACTTATAATATAACTTATTATATATTGTATAATATAATTTTTTTTTTCGAAAACTCCAAAATTGTTAAATAAATAAATAAATAAATCATGAATAACCGAAATATACGAATATTTTATATCACACGCGTTTGTTTCTTATGAGATTATTTTCTTTTCGAAATTCAACGAATAATATCGAAAAACCGGTACACCGTAAGTTGTTCAGGTTTTCTGCAATGTTACTTTTTTTAAATACCATCACAGTTCTTATATGTGCGTACGGTCCGACGAAAATGTCTGAGCGCTTCGTATGACCGAAAACGATTTGCGAAACACGTGTAAACAACATTTTAAATAAATTATAATAAGATATGACAACCGTGCGAAAAGATATTTCGATTTGTTTTTAAGCTACACAAAATAAATTATAATTCATCAAGTAAAACTATTATATCCATAAATATTATAACACACGAGTATCGACTGAAGTATCTGAAATCACACAACGTACATATTTGATACTCGCGTAGGTTCCATTATCGATCGTTAAAATATTTCATACGGCTATTTCGTATTCATTTAAATTAAACCAGTTTATATAGCGACGTTGCAATTTTTAGTGTTAGATCTGTTATGGTGATTCCGCTGTTGTTCATTTTTATTTCAATTTCACATTTGGTTTTTTAATGTAAGTATACCCACACGGATATAAAATATTTACACCGTAAAATATATGTTTAATTTTAAATAACATTAAAAAAAAAAAAAAAAAAAACTACTCATAACCACTTATCAGGGCTCGGGATTTCTAGCATTTGCATATTTGTTTGTAGTGCATTAAAGTATAGCGGAAATAAGCTATAAATCCGTTTTTATACTATAAGTAATTCAATTCCAAAATGCTTTAATGCATATTTTAGAGTTTATGCTATGTTTATTATTATTTATATTATATTTATTATTATCAATTAATGATGTACGTAATCCGTGTGTACATTGGCGAACGGAAGACGTTGCTCTAAATTCCTATTTACCAAGAGTAAAATGTAAGATTATGAATAACCGCTCAACATTAACTCGCCGTATAGACAGTACACACCACCTAGACGATTGCTGCTTATCGACGCCACGTCGTGTGCCGCTCGCCAAGTCTATTCTAAGTCCATAAACAAATGTGGTACGCCTTAAGAAAATTGGAAGCGAGTATTTTTCGTCTTTGTCTGGCACACACGAAACATAGTGAAATATGCGTTACGTACTTCCGACGTACCGATCGATCTAGTAGTGCGATAAGAAATTTGAAACAGATTTGAACTCGTCGTGTAGTCTACTTTTTGAGTTCGATTTTCACACATCTTTAATTTTTTCCCCTTGAATCCCTCCAAAATTGATTGACAAATTTAAAATACAAAATTGCTAATTTTCAATTTTCGAAGATCTTAAGATAAAAAAAAAAAAAAATGAAAAAGTGGGAAATTCGATCTATAGTAAAAATTTACGACGAATTCAAATCTGATTTTAGAATCCGTTTCACATCATTAGATTGATCGGTACGAAACGTCTATTTTACTATGCTTCGTGTGTGCAAGACAAAGACAGAAAATACCCGCTTACAGACCCCTTAATGCAAGTGGATATTGTGCTTATTGTAATTCTAATCTTAATTGCTTATTTTATGGACACTAACAATACCTGAATATATATATATATAATAGAAATAATTTAGTTTATGACCACTTGTGATTGCGACAGTAAATGTACATTGAAACAGTAGTATTAGTAGTAATAGTAATAGTAGTATTGACGTGAACAAAACTCTTAAAAAATGCAGTTGTAAACAAAAAGTGGAAAAAACTGATGCGATTAGTCACCTCTTCCCGAACTCTTTCAAATACGTCAGTAGCCTATAAACGGTCATTGAAAATCGATAGCCGACCAGGAAGACAAACTAATGAAAACAATTTTTTTTTTTTAATATGATGTTCTATTTTTAAAATAGAATCTAATAAGACAAAACACACTACCAGTTTTGTGTTTATATGCATGAAAACCTCGAAGGTCAACGGTTGTCCCGAAGTTATCATCTAGTTGCCCATAATGTTCTAATCGATTCCTCGCGAGTATTACGCGGTCGGTTTAAAAATTATTATGATTCGTTGTAAATTATTATTATTAGTCGTATTAACTGTGCTCGGTAAAATACACCATCACTCGCTCGTCCGATGTATTTATGCGTGTTATAATTGTATCGCGTGCGCAAATCGTTGAAATGAGAAGACATTATAAACGTCGACGGAAATATATATATATATACTTTTTTTTTTCCCTACTACTCGTTCATGTTAACGTGTATTATAAATTATACGCCTATTAATGTTACAGGCTGTTTAACAGCAATCGCCTTCAAAATAGTGTCGTCTGACTTCGATACAGTGTATTGTACAGCAAGCGTTCTTCTCCCCTTTTACAAGACCTCTAATATTTCCGTCAAGATCAAAACATTAAGATTTTAGGGTTTCCGCGTGTCTCGAATCTCCAGTCTTGAGTCTAGGGAATAATAAAAAAGTCACAGGACGCCAAGTCAGGTGAATATTAGATGGGAACGTGTCTGTAAATGGTCGAAGGGGCAGACACGTTGTCATAGTCGTTCAGTTCATAGATCCGTCGTAAAATCGAAGTTAAGCACGATACGTCTTCGTTCGAGTGAACATTGTCATTGACTGATTTTAGATGGCGATTCAAATTTTATTGAAAAATACTGGAAAATAATCTCTAGTTGATTTTGATAGGATTACATTAGCCATGACGTTGTTAGCTCATGTGTACGAATTTTTGTCCGGGCTCATGTAATTCACACACCTTGCATATGCTTACATCTTCGGTAAAAGTATAATATTTATTGCATTCCGTTCTGACGCCCAATCCGTAAGGTTTTCCACCAGTACAAAAAAGTCAATATTGATACCTGTTACCTGCTTAGGGCGTAGCCGACACCCGGACGTAAAATTGTACAGACGTCATAACAGCGATTTGGTCTTGAACGATGTTTACAAATTGTCCGTACATCTACGAGAACAAATGCAAATATAATATGTACGTTGCTTTTTCTGCGAAATACTACGTCATAAATATGAAGTTATAATTCTAGAAAATAACAATTGTTGTTTATAAGAATAAAATTTATAGATTTTCAAAACTTTAGCGTTAAGAACACGACCGACAAGTTTTCATTCGATAGTCTACGAAACACATTTTCAAAAATATGTCAAATCATAAAAAAAATCATAAGAAAATCGTTAAAAAAACGTAAGTTGGCTCAATAATTAGGTGCCATGTTAATTTGTTGAAATTCCCTACGTGTTAGTGACATTGTTACAAACAATACTGTTTACATAAATAATTTACAAAAAATCAATTAATAAACGTTATTTTATGTTACTATTCAAATCACGAACTTTATACATTACAAAACAAAAGTTTCTGAAGATTCAATCTCCGACTCAATAATATGCTATGAATTCGCCCGTGGCAGATGCACGTAAACTCAGTCCGAAAATATCGAGTAATAATGTAGATAATGGCGTGTCAATTTCATGACCGATACGTGGGTCTAGGTTACGTTAGAAAATTGTATACCACATAAACAGCATGTAGTAATTAATAGGCCAACGTACGGTCATATGTATTTTTCGTTTGTTTTGTATATATGTATGGCATGTACTATAAAAACATAAATTTCAATATCAGCATATTATAATTTTGTAATAAAAAACGATGGTGTTTGATTCCGCCGGCAATCGATATTGCGCCAGATACAATTAAATACTGTTATTGATCCCGCGGGCTATATCGAGTCCGTAGGTTATATAATTAAAAAAGTTATAATTTTCGTATACAACTCATACATAAATATAACCATTAAAACTAAAATAAAAAAATTAAATTATCTCATTTTCAGAGTAAAAAATTCACTTACTTCAAAAATTTTGGAATTAATTTTTTCGTAGGTCACAAATATATTTTATCCTATTGGAATTAGAGTTGAAACTATCTATAATCAAATTAATATAGACTATAAGTCAATAAATTCGCTCGATGAATGTCAATATTGAATTATTGTTTAGATATTTAGAATTTTATTTAGAATTATAGGATTTTAAAAACGATTTCCAGTGTAAGGGTGGAACTTATATTTTTTTAAATGTAAATAATATTTCGACAAATGTTTGTTAACATCTTTATGCCAGATTAGCCGTTTTCAGAATATTTTTTGATATAAAATATCAAAATATTATCCACTTTTTAAAATTTCAAATCTGAAAACCGAGACCCATGTAGTCTAACAGGTAACACAATTTTTAATTAAAAATAATCAATTTTATCTTATGAAATTCACTCATTAAATCATTATACAAAAATCGTCCAAACTGGTTCTTAAATTTACGTAGAGAAACAAGAAATATATATTTATAAAATATATATTATTCGACAGCAATTATGTTGAAAAATACGGGCATTTAAAATGAAAACGTGTTAATTTCTAAAACACATATCTAAATATACATATATTCGTATATACAAAGCAATGTATGTATGGTTGTAGTTTATAGGCTCAAAAACCACTCGACTGGTTTTGACGAAAATTTCAGAGGTTATTCTAAAAAATCCTAGGAAAACATATAAACATAATTTGAACCAAGTCCGAAAAACGGCGCTGATTGAATGAGAAAATTAAGTATTACAAAAAAAAAATAACGCGTGTATTGTACTGGGCGGAGAAATACGTTTCGTTTTCCGCGAATTGCACAGATTTCGTATAGCACGTGATATCCTTATACGTAATAAATATTGACGGGACGTCAAAACGTAAGGTTATATTACGTGTATTTTTCGATTTCTCGCGTCACAAAACAGCTGTTTCGTTGTGACAACTGTGGTCGTTTTCATTACAATCCGTATGACACTGCGTTTTTTATTATTTCAATTGTGACTACTTAATCCTGTTTCTTACACAGCAAAGTAATTTTATTAAATGATCATCAAATTGAAAAGTATTCTTAGGCAATTAAACTGAACAAAAATATGGTAATGTCGGCGTCAAATATTACGTGTTACACAATGTCATACGTTAACATACACACTTTACACACATTATATACATCTGATACCGGTCAAAACTGTTCACGAACCGTGTAAAAGTTTTAAAAAAACTTGAGATTAATGTAAATGTAAATTTGAAAACTAAATGTACAAACAATAAACATTGCTAATTCTTATGTGAAGCCCAGAAATTCAACCAACTTCAACACAATTAAAGATATTTCACTTCACCTCCGCTTACTCGCAACGCGCACAGTACATTTTTCTCACGCACATATTCGATCAGATTTCAGAAGATCTTTGTAAATCATCCCCTCAGAAAAACCATCATTGTTGTCGCATGTCATTACCGCTATATAATTTTGAACTTCAATATTTTTCATTTTACTTATTACATCTTCTACTAATAAATCTTGCAAATTTAAAGAAAACCTACAAATATCGATAATAATGAAAAAACTACTCATTTAATATTAGGTTGTATCTATTTAGGTGATTGGCTACTATTAAAATTATACAATTGTGTCGATATATTATATTCAACTAAAATAATAGTTGTTATTTTCAATACAAACAACATAATCAAATTCGTTAGATACCAAATTTCCAGCTTACTCAAAAACATATTTCGATTTCAAAGTCAAGAAAACTAACACAGATAAACTGGAACACATAAAAATATTATAAAAACCAATACCAAGAAACGAGTCAGCGGCTCCGACGGACAGTGTAGCAACAGTCATCTGACGTCACAGACAGAATATCAAGAAAAAGTTCTAGCGTTCCCATCGATCAGGGCCGACAAGATGAATCGGATGCCGTCGTTACGCTACACATACCACAAACGCATCTCCGGTAACATTTGCCAGTCAGAACCATCTGACAGATCATTCCTGCCGTATCAAGAGTCCATTAGGTCGCCGGAGCCGACAATCAACAGATATAGCCGGCGTGGTGAGACGTACGACGCGACGGAGCAGACCTATACGACGCAACGGACAGAACTACGCCCAAATACCTCGTCGGCTGCAGGCCAGAATCTTCCGACACGTCATTGCAGCCATACGAAGAGTCCAGCAGGACGCCGGAGTCGACAATCAACAGGTATAGCCGGCGTGATAAGATGTACGACGCGGTGGAGCCGACGGCTCACAGGTGTGGTTGGCGTGATGAGACGTACGACGCGAAGGAGCCGACAATCCGTAGGTGTAACCGGCGTAATGAGACGTACGACGCAACGGAACAGAACTACCGCCAGACCCAAATACCTCTCTTCGGCTGCAGGCCAGAATCTTCCGACACGTCATTGCAGCCATACGAAGAGTCCAGTAGGACGCCGGAGCCGACAATCAACAGGTATAGCCGGCGTGATAAGTACGACGGTGGAGCGACGGTCGGCAGTGTGGTTGGGTGATGAGACGTACGACGCGAAGGAACCGACAATCCGCAGGTGTACCGGCGTAATGAGACGGACGCAACGGAGCAGAATACCAGACACAAATACCTCTCGTCGGCTGCAGGCCAGAATCTTCCGACACGTCATTGCAGCCATACGAAGAGTCCAGTAGGACGCCGGAGCCGACAATCAACAGGTATAGCCGGCGTGATAAGATGTACGACGCGGTGGAGCCGACGGTCGGCAGGTGTGGTTGGCGTGATGAGACGTACGACGCGAAGGAACCGACAATCCGCAGGTGTAACCGGCGTAATGAGACGTACGACGCAACGGAGCAGACATACCACCAGGCACAAATACCTCTCGTCGGCTGCAGGCCAGAATCTTCCGACACGTCATTGCAGCCATACGAAGAGTCCAGTAGGACGCCGGAGCCGACAATCAACAGGTATAGCCGGCGTGATAAGATGTACGACGCGTGGAGCCGACGGTCGCAGTACGCGAAGGAACCGACAATCCGCAGGTGTAACCGGCGTAATGAGACGTACGACGCAACGGAGCAGACATACCACCAGACACAAATACCTCTCGTCGGCTGCAGGCCAGAATCTTCCGACACGTCATTGCAGCCATACGAAGAGTCCAGTAGGACGCCGGAGCCGACAATCAACAGGTATAGCCGGCGTGATGAGACGTACGACGCGAAGGAGCCGACAATCCGTAGGTGTAACCGGCGTAATGAGACGTACGACGCAACGGAACAGAACTACCGCCAGACCCAAATACCTCTAGTCGGCTGCAGGCCAGAATCTTCCGACACGTCATTGCAGCCATACGAAGTCCATAGACGACGACAACAGGTATAGCCACGACCGGAGCCGACAATCAACAGGTATAGCCGGCGAGGTGAGACGTACGACGCGACGGAGCAGACATACCACCAGACACAAATACCTCTCGTCGGCTGCAGGCCAGAATCTTCCGACACGTCATTGCAGCCATACGAAGAGTCCAGTAGGACGCCGGAGCCGACAATCAACAGGTATAGCCGGCGTGATAAGATGTACGACGCGGTGGAGCCGACGGTCGGCAGGTGTGGTTGGCGTGATGAGACGTACGACGCGAAGGACCCGACAATCCGCAGGTGTAACCGGCGTAATGAGACGTACGACGCAACGGAGCAGACATACCACCAGACACAAATACCTCTCGTCGGCTGCAGGCCAGAATCTTCCGACACGTCATTGCAGCCATACGAAGAGTCCAGTAGGACGCCGGAGCCGACAATCAACAGGTATAGCCGGCGTGATGAGACGTACGACGCGAAGGAGCCGACAATCCGCAGGTGTAACCGGCGTAATAAGACGTACGACGCAACGGAGCAGACATACCACCAGACACAAATACCTCTCGTCAGCTGCAGGCCAGAATCTTCCGACACGTCATTGCAGCCATACGAAGAGTCCAGTAGGACGCCGGAGCCGACAATCAACAGGTATAGCCGGCGAGGTGAGACGTACGACGCGACGGAGCAGACATACCACCGGACACAAATACCTCTCGTCGGCTGCAGGCCAGAATCTTCCGACACGTCATTGCAGCCATACGAAGAGTCCAGAAGGACGCCGGAGCCGACAATCAACAGATTTAGCCAGCGTGATAAGATATACGACGTGGTGGAGCCGACGGTCGGCAGGTGTGGTTGGCGTGATGAGACGTACGACGCGAAGGACCCGACAATCCGCAGGTGTAACCGGCGTAATGAGACGTACGACGCAACGGAGCAGACATACCACCAGACACAAATACCTCTCGTCGGCTGCAGGCCAGAATCTTCCGACACGTCATTGCAGCCATACGAAGAGTCCAGTAGGACGCCGGAGCTGACAATCAACAGGTATAGCCGGCGTGATGAGACGTACGACGCGAAGGAGCCGACAATCCGCAGGTGTAACCGGCGTAATAAGACGTACGACGCAACGGAGCAGACATACCACCGGACAAATACCTCTCGTCGGCTGCAGGCCAGAATCTTCCGACACGTCATTGCAGCCATACCAAGATCCTAGCAGGACGCCGGAGCTAACAATCAACAGGTTTAGCCGACGTGATAAGATGTACGACGTGGTGGAGCCGACGGCTCGCAGGTGTGGTTGGCGTGATGAGACGTACGACGCGAAGGAGCCGACAATCCGCAGGTCTAACCGGCGTAATGAGACGTACGACGCAACGGAACAGAACTACCGCCAGACCCAAATACCTCTAGTCGGCTGCAGGCCAGAATCTTCCGACACGTCATTGCAGCCATACGAAGAGTCCAGTAGGACGCCGGAGCCGACAATCAACAGGTATAGCCGGCGTGGTGAGACGTACGACGCGACGGAGGAGACATACCACCAGACACAAATACCTCTCGTCGGCTGCAGGCCAGAATCTTCCGACACGTCATTGCAGCCATACGAAGAGTCCAGTAGGACGCCGGAGCCGACAATCAACAGATTTAGCCGGCGTGATAAGATATACGACGTGGTGGAGCCAACGGTCCGCAGGAAAAGCTGGCGTGATGAGACGTACGACGCGATGTAGCTGACGATCCGCAAGTGTAGCTGACGTGATGAGACGTACGACACGACGTAGGTGACGTTCCGCAGGAAAAGCTGGCGTGATGAGACGTACGACGCGACGTAGCTGACGATCCGCAAGTGTAGCTGGCGTGATGAGACGTACGACGCGACGTAGCTGACGATCCGCAAGTGTAGCTGGCGTGATGAGACGTACGATGCGACGGAGCCGACGGTCTGCAGTTGTAGCTGGCGTGATGAGACGTACGACGCGACGTAGCTGACGATCCGCAAGTGTAGCTGGCGTGATGAGACGTACGACGCGACGTAGCTGACGATCCGCAAGTGTAGCTGGCGTGATGAGACGTACGACGTGACGTAGCTGACGATCCGCAAGTGTAGCTGGCGTGATGAGACGTACGACGCGACGGAGCCGACGGTCTGCAGTTGTAGCTGACGTGATGAGACGTACGACGTGACGTAGCTGACGATCCGCAAGTGTAGCTGGCGTGATGAGACGTACGACGCGACGGAGCCGACGGTCTGCAGTTGTAGCTGGCGTGATGAGACGTACGACGCGACGTAGCTGACGATCCGCAAGTGTAGCTGGCGTGATGAGACGTACGATGCGACGGGGCCGACGGTCTGCAGTTGTACCTGACGTGATGAAACGTTTTTCGAGAGTGTTTCGAGCGAATCGTTCGGTGACGAACTCGCCGGAAACGCAGGCATCTGAGCGTCTGCTGGGTCAGACGACAGGGAGTTTACGCGTCGCACATCACATGTTACCTCGAACGTTATTATTATGGGTTTTATTTGGTATTACGTAGAATCGTTCAAATATTGGGCGATCAGTTGTTGCCTGGTGGAGGTCGTTGGTCCGGCCGAGTCCGCCCCATGCCGGAGCCGACCGTCCACTGACGAACCGCGGAGGACGACGGTTCCGGAGCCGGCGTGTACACAGTGACGGGAACCTTGACGGTTCGGCAGGACCGCGTTGGTGACGGCGATGACGGCGGCGGTGATCGGGGCTGTGCGTCCGCGACGTACGACGATTGTCTGAACATCGACGGTGACGCGGACGTGCCGAGCACTGGCGCCGAACGTTGTCCGACAGCGTTCCGCCGACACAATTCCCGCCGCGATACGCGCCGACCGACCGTCCCTTGACCAGCAGCAGATCGAGGGAAACACTCGACGGTGAACTCGCCGGGAACGTATGCAGTCGAACGTTTGCTTCAGACGACGGTGAGTGTATTACGCTGGTCGACATCATTTGAGATTCCGAGCGTTAATGTCAAAGATTATTGATTTTACGTAGAGTATGTCAGTATATACGTACGTCGATGATCGTTCGAATATTTTTTATACGTTATGTTTTTATTTGTATTTTGTTTATATTTTTTTTTTTTTGTGGAAATGAGTTATATTGTTCGAAGCTTGTAAATGTAAGATGGTTTTGTTTTAGAGTGTTGCTGTTTCTTAACGCCATCGAAACGACAAAGTATCGGAAAACCAGATCTTGGCAGTGCGAGCGAACAACATCGAGTTATGGTTGCGGCGGTTTTTGAATAACTAAAATAATTCATAATTTATTTTGTACAGCGATAGGGCTAATTATATATAAATACCATGAATAGGTAAATAAGATTTCTTTAGTTTATTAATCTTGGTTATCTGGTTCGTTTGAGTCAAAGTCAAATTTATTCTTATATAAAAATTTTATTTTGAAAACTCCAAAATTTTATGTGTTTAGCTCATAAATTCACAAAACATTTGAAAATAAAAATAAAATTCACAGTATTTTTCATATCATATGTATATTTATATAAATCGTCGATGCTTTGAATTACACGCGAGCAGATTGAAAATTAAAAGTTTTTTACGTTAATATCGTATCAACTGTACTGCAATACATATCAACTGCGTTTTCTCGTAATTATGACACAGTACGGCATTATCGTTATGATTGCTAATATGGTAAAACTTATTAAAATAATTATTAAACAATGAATTAATTAAACTTTACTGCTGTTAAAATATTTTTATCCATTTATGTATGTCAGATAATCGCAAACAGGAATGTTAATATATACGCATTTACACGTTTGCATATTTGTACTTAATAATGTATTTTTACTTGAAATATCAAATAGTAATTTACGTTATGAATACAAACGTGATGACATAAAATTTTTTTTTATTTATATGAACATATACAACGAAACTCATTCTACCAACACCAACTTGCTCGTCCAAACGAACTAAACGTGTTTCTCTGGTTTTTTAGTAGAATGTTACGGTTCGTTTTTGTTCACGCTCATCGTTTAAGTATGTATTTATAATAATATACCCGTCAAAGTCACAGACTGTTGAAGAACGATCGCGTTCAAAACAATGTGATTTGGCTTCAACACGGTAATGATACGGCAAGCGGTCTGTTCAATTTTAATGAGAGTTCAATGATTGTACCAAAATTAAAACCTTAAGCACATAGTGTTTGCGCGTGCGTTGAATCTCTAAGTATCGATTTAACCGAATAAAAAATTCTAAATTGATATTTCAGATGTTCAAAATGCTCACGTGTATACGCGCGAATTAGTCGAAACTTACACTAGAGACATAAAAAATTACTACCGAGAGTCGACTCAATCGGGTCCAAAAGTCTCTGTGACATTTTTACCGATTTCCAATCAAAATATAATACGCCGTTGAATTGTATTACATAATAATTAATTAAATTATTCAACTTATAGTTTTTATTTTATTTCTATTCGTTGTTTGTTTTTTTTATTTTTGAATATATCATTTTCACCCTTTATTTATTTTCTCTCCTTTTTTCACTACTTTATTATATAATAATTGTCGAAACTATTTGTTAAATACACGGTTTCAATAAAAGTAAACAAATAAATAATAATATTAATACGCCGTTCGGTTATCCGTCGTCAATTGGTGGTTTTGAACGATATGTATTCGTTTAAACGAGCGCCGATCATATCGACTGGTTATACACGATGCTTTAAATTTTAATGAAAAATACTAGAAAACTTTCACTAGTTCGTTCGGATGGGCTTCCATTAGTCATATCGTTATTAACTAATAATTAAGGGTTTTGGTCTGATCGCATGTAAATTCACACACCTTGCACATACATACATCTTCGGTATAATATTATAATATTTGATGCACTCAATTCCGACGTCCGAACGGTGAAATTTTTGACCGGCGCAAAAAAGTATACATCGTGATACATTCATGTCATATTTCACAAACGTAAGTAAATGCTACAAAATTCGATGAAAAACGAAAACAAAGTACACGTTCAATAGTCTGTTGTTACATTTAGGCAACTGGCTACTAACAAAATAAAACAAATACGTATCAAATTAAATAAATAGTTGTTATATTCGGCGTAAACAATAATATCGAATCAGTTCAACACAAAATTTCGAACGAACACAACGTGTCGTATTTTACCGTCGAAAAAAATTTTATAAATCGACCGGAACACATACAAATATGACCAACACCGACAACAACACACGAGCCGACGACCCCGACGGACAGTGTAGCAGCCGTCAGCCGACATTCCAGCCAAAAGGTCGGAAAACGGTTCCAGCGTCATCATCGATCTCGGGCGCCAAGAAGAACCGGTTGCCGTCAGTAAACCGTGCTTGCCAGGAACACGTCTCCGGTAACACCCGCCAGTCAGAACCGTCCGACGGATCGTTCCGGCCGAGCCGAGAACACAGCAGGTCGCCGGAGCGGACGGCCCGCAGGCATAGCCGGCGAGATGAGAAGACGTGTGACGCGACGAAGTCGACCGCGCGCCAGAGACGAGCGCCCGTCGACAGTCTCCAGTCAGAACCGTCCGACGGATCGTTGCGGCCGTGCCGAGTGCACAGCAGGTCGCCGGAGCGGACGGCCCGCAGGCATAGCCGGCGAGATGAGAAGACGTACGACGCGACGAAGTCGACCGTGCGCCAGAAACGAGCGCCCGTCGACGGTCGCCAGACGAAACCGGCCGGCAGATCGGTGCGGCCGTGGCTAGAGTACACCGGGTCGCCGCGGCGAACCGTACGCAGGTGTAGCGCGTGTAACGGAACGTATTACGCGACGAAGCCGACCGTACGCCAGAAACGAGGACGGGCGGACGATTGCCAGGAAGAACCGGACGACAGGCCGCAGCACGAACATGCCGCAAAGGCGCCGAAGCGGACCGTCCACAGGTGTGACCGGTGTGATGACACGCACGACGAGCCGAAGCCGACCGTGCGCCCGATACGGGTATCCGTCGGCAACCGTCAGGCGAAACCGGCCCAGCCGCGCCGAAAGTCCACCTCGTCGCCGAAGCGAACCGTCCGCTGGTGCAGCGTGTGTTACGGAACGTACAACGCGACGGAGCCGACCATACGCCAGAAGCGAGGACAAGTGGACTATTGCCAGGAGGAGCCGGACGACAGGTCGTTCCGGCATGAATCCAAAAAGGCGCGGAAGCGGAGCGTCCGCGGGTGCAGCCGGTTCGACGACATGGACGAAGCGACCGAGCCCCAGAGACGCGATGCCGTCGACAGCCACCAGACGAGACCTGGTCAGCAGAACGACGCAGCCGCGGCCAAAGTCCCCCGGGTCGCCGAAGCGACCGGTCCGCTGGTGCGGTGACTGTGACACAATGTACGACCCGACGGAGCCGAACGCGCACCGGCAGAGAGGACGCACGAACGAGGGCCTGTGCACGACAAGGGAGAACTGCGGGCGCCCGCGACGAACGCGACAAACGCGACAAACGCGACGGCGGCGCACGATCCACGAGTCTGCGACCATCGACTACGACGCGAACGCCGGGACGGTGACGCTGCGCCGGTACGCGGAAATCGACACAGACGCGTCGTCCATGCCCGGGCCCACGCGCCGAACGTCGTCCGGACGCCGCCCGACGGGAGTGCCGCCGCCGAACTCCGTCGACTACGCGCCGGCCGACGACGACGAATCTTTGCGGTCGGAGGGCCCGGACGATTCGCTTGTCCCGTCGTCGACGCCCACGTGCCGTCCGTCGCGCCGGCGCGACGCCGTCGAGCGACGTAAACGGCGGTGAACACACGCCGGAACGTCCTGCGCAGCCGATTTAGCACACGGACTCGGAGTTTACACAAGTCACGCGACGGTTTTTTTATTTCGAACGTTTTAAAGTTTTTATTCAGTATTAAAGGGTTACGTGGACGCGCGTCGAGATATCGTTAGCGGATATTCGGTGGCCGGCCGTGCCGGGATGCAGGTGCCGGAGTAGAGGTCGTCGACCCGGACGGTCCGCCGGTGCGCGCGGGTGTGACGACGACTGCGCCTGAGTTACGACGCGTCGTGCACGGTAACGGGAACGATGACGGTTACGACAAAACCTCGGTTTTGTGGCAACGGTGCTCGTCGGACGACCCCGCACGTCCGCGACGATCGACGATTTTCCGAACGTCGACGATAACGCCGGACGTGCCCCACACCCGAGCACCGTTACCGTGACCGTCACCGTTCCCGTAACCGTGTACACGTCGTCCTCCGGAGCCGTCGTCTTCCGCGGTTCGTGTGACGCGCTGGCCGGACTCGACGGGACCGACGACGGAGACACGCCGTGGTCGGTCGGGCGGGCTGGTCGCAGCGAACATTTCCAGCGAGCCACTGGGCGGTGAACAACTCGTCGGAAACGATATGCGGCCGAACGTCTGAACCGGACGACGGTGGGTTTATATGCTTTTATGCAGAATATATTACATATATATCGTTCGAATTATTTTGTTCGAGATATCTAACATGGTTAGACCATTTCAGGTTGTTTTATTGTTGCTGTTGCTGTTGCTGTTGATGTTGCTGTTGCTGTTGCTGATTCACGCCACCGAATATTGGAAAACTAAATTCGATATGCGCCAAATAAATCATCATGTTTAACCACACAACACATTCGTCAATCCGAAGGCGTTGTCAAATTACATTGAATTTGATTAATGTCGAACGTTAAAATGTTAAATACGATTTCTTCGGTTTATTAACCTTTGTTGCATGGGTCGTTTGGGACGAAATCAAATGTGTTCTAATATAACAATTTTATTCTTTTCGTAAATTCCAAAATTTTATGTATTTAATAAATAAATAAATCATAAATAACGAAAATATACGAATATTTTATATGACACGTGTATGTTTTATACTGAAACGAATAACTATTGAGATTATTTTTTTTTTTTGAAATTCAACGAATGATGTGGAAAAACGGGTACACCGTAAGTTGTTCAGGTTTTTTGAAATATTACTTTTTTTAAATACAATGACATTCCTTACATGTGCGTACGATCGAACGAAAATGTCTGAGCTCTTCGTATGACCGAAAACGATTTGCCATACACGTGTAAACAACATTTTAAATAAATTATAATAAAATATGATAATCGTGGGAAAAGGTATTAATATATTGTTTTTAAGCTACTCAAAATAAATTATAATACATCAAGTAAAATTATTAATTTCATAAATTTTGTGAGTGTCAGGCTGGTACTTAAATTTTTTTAAATGTAAATTTTATTTCGACAAATGTTTGTTAACATCTTTATGATAGATTAGACGTTTTCAGAATAAAATATCAAAATATTATCTTCTTTCCGAAAAACGGCGCTGATTGAATGAGAAAATTAAGTATTACAAAAAAACAATACCGCTTGTATTGTACTCGGCGGAGAAATACGTTCCGTTTTCCGCGAGTTGCACAGATTTCGTATAGCACGTGATATCCTTATACGTAATAGATTTTGACGGGACGTCGAAACGGAAGTTTATTTTACGGTAATTTTTGGATTTCTCGCGTCACAAAACAGCTGTTTAGTTGTGACAACTGTGGTTGTTTTCATTACAATCCGTACGACACTGCGTTTTTTATTATTTCAATTGTGACTACTTAATCCTGTTACTTATACGGCAAAGTAATTTTATTAAATGATCATCAAATTGAAAAGTATTCTTAGGCAATTAAACTGAACAAAAATATGGTAATGTCGGCGTCAAATATTACGTGTTACACAATGTCATACGTTAACATACACACTTTACACACATTATATACATCTGATACCGGTCAAAACTGTTCACGAACCGTGTAAAAGTTTAAAAAAACACGAGATTAATGTAAATGTAAATTTGAAAACTAAATGTACAAACAATAAACATTGCTAATTCTTATGTGAAGCCCAGAAATTCAACCAACTTCAACACAATTAAAGATATTTCACTTCACCTCCGCTTACTCGCAACGCGCACAGTACATTTTTCTCACGCACGTATTCGATCAGATTTCAGAAGATCTTTGTAAATCATCCCCTCCTGTCTTTCAGGATTGTTGTCGTATGTCATTACCGCTATATAAATTTGAACTTAAAAATTTTTCATTTAACTTATTACATCTTCTACTAATAAATCTTGCAAATTTAAAGGAAACCTACAAATATCGATTATAATGAAAAAACTACTCATTTAATATTAGGTTGTATCTATTTAGGTGATTGGCTACTATTATAATTATACAATTGTGTTGATATATTATATTCAACTAAAATAATAGTTGTTATTTTCAAAACAAACAACATAATCAAATTCGTTAGATACCAAATTTCCAGCTTACTCAACAACAAATTTCGATTTCAAAGTCAAGAAAACTAACACAGATAAACCAGAACACATACAAATATTATAAAAACCGATACCAAGAAACACGTCAGCGGCCCCGACGGACAGTGTAGCAACAGTCATCTGACGTCACAGCAAGAATATCAAGAAAAAGTTCTAGCGTTCCCATCGATCACGGCCGACAAGATGAATCGGATGCCGTCGTTACGCTACACATACCGGGAACGCATCTCCGGTAACATCTGCCAGTCAGAACCATCTGACAGATCATTCCTGCCGTATCAAGAGTCCATTAGGTCGCCGGAGCCGACAATCAACAGATATAGCCGGCGTGGTGAGACGTACGACGCGACGGAGCAGACATACCACCAGACACAAATACCTCTCGTCGGCTGCAGGCCAGAATCTTCCGACACGTCATTGCAGCCATACGAAGAGTCCAGTAGGACGCCGGAGCCGACAATCAACAGGTATAGCCGGCGTGATGAGATGTACGACGCGGTGAAGCCGACGGTCGGCAGGTGTGGTTGGCGTGATGAGACGTACGACGCGAAGGAACCGACAATCCGCAGGTGTAACCGGCGTAATGAGACGTACGACGCAACGGAGCAGACATACACCAGACACAAATACCTCTCGTCGGCTGCAGGCCAGAATCTTCCGACACGTCATTGCAGCCATACGAAGAGTCCAGTAGGACGCCGGAGCCGACAATCAACAGGTATAGCCGCGTGATGAGATGTACGACGCGGTGAAGCCGACGGTCGGCAGGTGTGGTTTGCGTGATGAGACGTACGACGCGAAGGAACCGACAATCCGCAGGTGTAACCGGCGTAATGAGACGTACGACGCAACGGAGCAGACATACCACCAGACACAAATACCTCTCGTCGGCTGCAGGCCAGAATCTTCCGACACGTCATTGCAGCCATACGAAGAGTCCAGTAGGACGCCGGAGCCGACAATCAACAGGTGTAACCGGCGTAATGAGACGTACGACGCGATGGAGCCGACAATCCGCAGGTGTAACCGGCGTAATGAGACGTACGACGCGATGGAGCCGACGGTCCGCAGGAATAACTGGCGTGATGAGACGTACGACGCGACGGAGCCGACATACCGCCAGACACAAAAGCCTCTCTTCGGCTGCAGGCCAGAATCTTCCGACACGTCATTGCAGCCATACGAAGAGTCCAGTAGGACGCCGGAGCCGACAATCAACAGGTGTAACCGGCGTAATGAGACGTACGACGCGATGGAGCCGACAATCCGCAGGTGTAACCGGCGTAATGAGACGTACGACGCGATGGAGCCGACGGTCCGCAGGAATAACTGGCGTGATGAGACGTACGACGCGACGGAGCAGACATACCACCAGACACAAATACCTCTCGTCGGCTGCAGGCCAGAATCTTCCGACACGTCATTGCAGCAATACCAAGAGTCCAGCAGGACGCCGGAGCCGACAATCAACAGGTATAGCCGGCGTGATGAGACGTACGACGCGATGGAGCCGACGGTCCGCAGGAATAACTGGCGTGATGAGACGTACGACGCGACGGAGCAGACATACCACCAGACACAAATACCTCTCGTCGGCTGCAGGCCAGAATCTTCCGACACGTCATTGCAGCCATACGAAGAGTCCAGTAGGACGCCGGAGCCGACAATCAACAGGTGTAACCGGCGTAATGAGACGTACGACGCGAAGGAGCCGACAATCCGCAGGTGTAACCGGCGTAATGAGACGTACGACGCGATGGAGCCGACAATCAGCAGGAATAACTGGCGTGATGAGACGTACGACGCGACGGAGCAGACATACCACCAGACACAAATACCTCTCGTCGGCTGCAGGCCAGAATCTTCCGACACGTCATTGCAGCCATACGAAGAGTCCAGCAGGACGCCGGAGCCGACAATCAACAGGTGTAACCGGCGTAATGAGACGTACGACGCGAAGGAGCCGACAATCCGCAGGTGTAACCGGCGTAATGAGACGTACGACGCGATGGAGCCGACAATCCGCAGGTGTAACCGGCGTATTGAGACGTACGACGCGATGGAGCCGACGGTCCGCAGGAATAACTGGCGTGATGAGACGTACGACGCGACGGAGCAGACATACCACCAGACACAAATACCTCTCGTCGGCTGCAGGCCAGAATCTTCCGACACGTCATTGCAGCCATACGAAGAGTCCAGTAGGACGCCGGAGCCGACAATCAACAGGTGTAACCGGCGTAATGAGACGTACGACGCGAAGGAGCCGACAATCCGCAGGTGTAACCGGCGTAATGAGACGTACGACGCGATGGAGCCGACGGTCCGCAGGTGTAACCGGCGTAATGAGACGTACGACGCGATGGAGCCGACAATCCGCAGGTGTAACCGGCGTAATGAGACGTACGACGCGATGGAGCCGACGGTCCGCAGGAATAACTGGCGTGATGAGACGTACGACGCGACGGAGCCGACATACCGCCAGACACAAAAGCCTCTCTTCGGCTGCAGGCCAGAATCTTCCGACACGTCATTGCAGCCATACGAAGAGTCCAGTAGGACGCCGGAGCCGACAATCAACAGGTGTAACCGGCGTAATGAGACGTACGACGCGAAGGAGCCGACAATCCGCAGGTGTAACCGGCGTAATGAGACGTACGACGCGATGGAGCCGACAATCCGCAGGTGTAACCGGCGTAATGAGACGTACGACGCGATGGAGCCGACAATCCGCAGGTGTAACCGGCGTAATGAGACGTACGACGCGATGGAGCCGACGGTCCGCAGGAATAACTGGCGTGATGAGACGTACGACGCGACGGAGCCGACATACCGCCAGACACAAAAGCCTCTCTTCGGCTGCAGGCCAGAATCTTCCGACACGTCATTGCAGCAATACCAAGAGTCCAGCATGACGCCGGAGCCGACAATCAACAGGTATAGCAGGCGTGATGAGACGCACGACGCGGTGGAGCCGACTGTCCGCAGGTGTAGCTGGCGTGATGGGATGTACGACGCGATGGAGCAGACCGTCCACGAGCGAACTTCGAAGGACAACTTTTCCGGACTCAAGTACACGGTTACGGGAACCATCACAGTACAGCAGAACATCGACAAGGACGCCGACCTGTCCACGACCGAGCACTGGCGCCCAAGATCGTTGTCCGACCGCGGCTCGTTCGACTCGAGAATCTGCGATTCCCGAGACGCGATTGCCGACGACGGCGACTCGTCGTTTTCGGTCGGGCAGGACGATTCGTTCATCTCTTCGTCCACGCGCTTGCACCGTCCGAGGGCCGCGTCCTTCAACCATGACCGTCCTGTGACCCGCCGGCGCAACTCATTCGAGATTGTTTCGAGCTAAACATTCGGTGTCGAACTCGCCGGAAACGCATGCATCTGAACGTCTGTTGAGTCAGACGACAGGGAGTTTACGCGTCGCACATCACATGTTACCTCGAACGTTATTATTATGGGTTTTATTTGGTATTACGTAGAATCGTTCAAATATTGGGCGGCCAGCCGTTGCCAGGTGGAAGTCGTTGGTCCGGCCGAGTACGCCCCATGCCGGAGCCGACCGTCCACTGACGAACCGCGGAGGACGACGGTTCCGGAGCCGGCGTGTACACAGTGACGGGAACCTTGACGGTTCAGCAGGACCGCGTTGGTGACGGCGATGACGGCGGCGGTGAACGGGGCTGTGCGTCCGCGACGTACGACGATTGTCTGAACATCGACGGTGACGCGGACGTGCCGAGCACTGGCGCTGAACGTTGTCCGACAGCGTTCCGCCGACACAATTTCCGCCACGAAACGCGCCGACCGACCGTCCCGTGACCAGCAGCGGATCGAGGGAAACACTCGACGGTGAACTCGCCGGGAACGTATGCAGTCGAACGTTTGCTTCAGACGACGGTGAGTTTATTGCGCTGGTTGACATAAATTACGATTCCGAGCGTTAATGTCGACGATTATTGATTTTAGAATAATTAAGTATATACGTACGTCGAGGATCGTTCGAATATTTTTTATACGTTATGTTTTTATTTGTATTTTTTATTATTTTTTTTTTTTTTGTGAAAATGAGTTATTATGTTCGAAGCGTGTAAATGTAAGATGGTTTTGTTTGACATTTCATTTTAGAGTGTTGCTGTTTCATAACGCCATCGAAACGACAAAGTATCGGAAAACCAGATCTTGGCAGTGCGAGCGAACATCATCGAGAAACGGTTGCGGCTGTATTTGAATAGCTAAAGGAATTCAAAATTTATTTTGTTTAGCGATAGGGCTAATTACATATAAATATTATGAATAGGTAAATAAGATTTCTTTAGTTTATTAATCTTGGTTATCTGGTTCATTTGAGTCAAAGTCAAATTTATTCTTATATAAAAAATTTTATTTTGAAAACTCCAAAATTTTATGTGTTTAGCTCATAAATTCACAAAATATTTGAAAATAAAAATAAAATTCACAGTATTTTTCATATCATATGTATATTTATATAAATCGTCGATGCTTTGAATTACAGGCGAGCAGATTGAAAATTGAAAGTTTTTTACGTTAATATCGTATCAACTGTACTGCAATACATATCAACTGCCTTTTCTCGTAAATTATCACCCAGTTCGGCATTCTCGTTATGATTGCTAATATGGTAAAACTTATTAAAATAATTATTAAGCACAACGAATTAATAAAGCTTTACTGCTGTTAAAATATTTTTATCCATTTATGTATGTCAGAAAATCGCAAACAGGAATGTTAATATATACGCATTCACACGCATTTATACGCATATGTGTACTTAATAATGTATTTTTACTTGAAATAACAAATAGTAATTTACGTTATGAATGCAAACGTGATGACATAAAATTTTTTTTTTATATATACATATACAACGAAACCCATTCTACCAACAACAACTTGCTCGTTCAAACGAACTAAACGTGTTTCTCTGGTTTTTGAATAGGATGTACGGTTCGTTTTTGTTCACGGTCATCGTTGAACATAAATGAACACCTGTAATCCTGAGTATACGTTACATTTTTATTCTATTTTATTTGTATTATTAAATTCTTGTAATAAGCCAAATCTGATATTAAAAATATATTTAAAAACATTGCCGTTTATGAACATGAGACGTAAGTAAATATTATCTACCAAATAAAACTTTCAAAATATTTTAACATGTATTAAACATTGTTAACACTTGTCGCGTACATATTTCCAATTGTATTCACATAGACAAACATTTTAATTTAATCATATCCAAAAAAAAAACGATAATGTGGACATTATCATTTTTTATATTGAAATATACATTGGGAAAACTACGTAAAAAGAAATTAGTCCAATCGCGTGAAGTTTCGAAACAGAAAAATAATGAAATACAGCAAGTATTTAATAAATTAATCACAAAACAAATTAAATTTAAATACTTAGATATTTAAATACACCCCACGAATAAAAAAAATCAATTATTTGAAACATAATGAAAATAATATATTATGCTAACAATTTGATTAAAACAAATCACAATATTAATTATATACATATTATAAATATAATTTAATATTTTCATTTACACAATTATTACGCGTTCAACAAAAAATCAAATGTTTCATAAAATAATAAGTATAGTATGGTGCAAGGTTAGGCGCGAGTATATAGCTCTAATCAAGTAAATTGTATTTAAGTTATTGTTAACACGTTACACTTTTTTTAAATTAACTGTTGTCTCGATTCGTTACTTTGGTTTAAAACTCCACTTGTTAACTTTAAGTCTATTTTGTAAACAATGATATTAAATTGAAATAAATATTGTTCGAATGGGATAAACAATTCTTTTAGACGTAATAAATTTATAGGAACGATGAGTCAGGTAAAAAAAAAATCAAGGGAACTATTATTATATTTCTAGATATATATTATATATGTTAATTTCCTAGTTTCCTACACTTAAATAACAGGTTTTTCAATATTTGTATTAAATGTTACACGAAAATGTTAAAACATTTTACACGTTATTTGTTTTTGTTGCCAATTACAAATGTTATAACTGTACACACATGAATAAAAATACATTACAAATTGATTAACTCGCCGAACGCTATACGGTTTTACGGAACATTAATATAACGGGATAGCACATGAATAGTACATATCATGAAAAATATAAAAATCTAAAACGTTTTGCGCGTCAATTACAAGTACAATCGGACAATTGATACGCAACGTGAAAGTGAAAATTAATCAGCGTTTAAGTGTCTCCAAAGTCTAAAGACGAGTTTCACAAGGTGGACGTGTTCGGTCCGTTCACGATTTATCACGTACCTGCAACTATGCGTGTGCTGTGTAGACATTTACGTTTTGTTCAGAGAGACACGGGAAATAAACCGAACGACAATTTGTATCTTATTTCAAATCGCTCATCGGTGACCACTGGGTACACTCTATATGCTCACAAAAAAAATAATCGAAACCACTTTACAACATGTAATCGGTCGTCTTCAATTGTTATATACGTAATGATTAAATTACAGCGTCATCGATTAAATAAAAAACAGGCTACGGTACAGTTTGAATTATCCTGATAACTTCGAAAATTCTTAATTCGTGTCTTATTGACTACTATATACATATAGGCAATGAAAACGAATACTGCAGCCGACACGTCGTCTTCGAATATTTTTTTTCTTTACAAATTTAAAATGTCCAGAAAACCCGTTAGAACGTAATTGATGCCATCGAAATCGGTTCTGTAAAAATCAATTTTAACGCCATACAAAATATGCGAATAATATTTGAGCTATAATAACACACATACATAATAGTTAACGAATTGCATACGACATGATATATTGAGTATATATTAGTATGTGAATTAAAACGTATAAATTATGTTTGCAATTCCCCCCCCCCTTTACAAATACGCTATCTTTAGCAGTCGCTAAAATAATAACAGAACTTCAATAAACCAGTTGATCAACGGAGATATTAATGTTATAACGCGTTCTTATGCAATAACTTGAATTTGAATAACAACCCGAGGCGATCGGACACGTATGTAGGACTCGCCTGTCTGAACACAACTGGGCTAGTCAATATTTTATAACTGGAACATACAAGCATCATAATAATACGATTACAATAATCGTACACAAATAAACAACATATGTGTTATTCGATGTGTGAAACCGATTTTTTTTTTTACATAACTTTTTTTCGCAATTATTTACTGAACGATTAAACAGTATCTCTTAGAAATGATACGGGTGTACACGAATCGTTCGTGAAATATCTAGTGTGAAAACTTGGATTGAAATGTATTGGCGGAGGATAACGCATATACGTACGAGTATATCCCAACATTGTTTCAGTGGCGGTCAGCTCTAAATACTGGTTTCTCGAGAGGACGGAAAACGATAAAAAACGACAAACTCGTTGGACGGCGTTTTACGAGGGTTTCAATTATGTTTTGGAAATAGCTCTCAGCGTATCAACCACTACGCAAAGCTAAAACTAAAATATTTGTTCAAACGATCGTATCACCACAGATTGTCACGACGTGGCAAAAACAAGTTCACGCAGATATTAGTCATAGCGATAACAAAATACAACTATTTTCGCTTATTCAAATCAATAAACGTGTAAACACCTCTTTCCAAAGTAAATAGCATGTCATTCGTGTGAATAAATGTATTTAAACAAAAACACAATTTTATATTTTATGAAAACGTTTTTCACTGAACGGTATTTTCTAAAATTGCAGAAAAACAACACGAATTACAACAAAAATGCTAATAAACAATTGACAAAAATGACGGCTTGAACTTTTTTTTTCTTCAATCACATAAATTATTTTTACACCATTATTTTACCACCCATGCGAAAAAATTTTGAGATACAGAACTATACGATTGAAATTAATGATATTACATAGGAGTTATTATATTATTATTATTATAAAATAAAAGTAAATAACTAAACTAATATTGTGAAATTAATATTTATTTATTTTATTTAAACATAAGGTGTGATTTCAACAAATATGAAGATTTTTCCAATCCCAGTACTCAAGACACCCACCCACTCATTAATATTTTTGTGAATCACGGGATTCAAATAATCTCTTTCGAGCCGCCACTGATTGACATTAACGTTATTTATTTAATTAATAACGACTATTGTTGAATGTCGTTCGTGAATATAATATATATTCGATTTTGAACGAAACGAAGAATGTATTAAGTTGTACAATGATGTGTTTTCTATTTTTGTCTGTGAACATTGGTTCGTGTAGGAGTGCTCCGTTGATCTTTGCGCGCGTTAATTTCCATTAGCAAATTGGCACTTCATTATTTAACACGTTATTCCGTTTTTTCGATAGCTTTATTTTTTAGCGTATGGAAACGATTACCAGAAAACGTCAGCGAAATCGCAAAAAATAAAAATAAATGCTTGCAAAAAATGTAAAAAATACTTGCAAAAAATATGTGTAAAATTATCAACACGACCGTTTTTAACGTGTGCAATCTTCATACTTGAGATCTGAAAATTAGAAAGCTCGAACTTGGAAAAACAACAACGAACAATAATAAACGATGTTTAAACGAATGAATTTCGTTCAGAATCGTTTTTCGATTGGGAATAATAATGATACAACACTAACGACACCCGATCAAGATGTCGAACCGACATCCACGGCACCCGCGGTTTAACATTACTTTTACTTTTCTAAAACGTGTTTTCAAAGTCTCAAGTCTAATCATCTTTATTAGTGGCATTGGAAGCGGATATGTTCTGTCTTTGTCTTGCACACGCGAAGCATAGTAAAATATACGTTACGCACTTCCGACGTACCGATCGATCTAGTAGTGCGATAAGAAATTTGAAAACAAATTTGAATTCGTCGTGAAGTCTACTCGTAATTTTTTACCCACAAATCCCTCCAAAATGAATTGAACAAATTTTAAATTATAAAATTGCTTATATTTCATTTTTCGGTACGTTCGGAAGTACGAAACGTTTATTTTACTATGTTTCGTGTGTGCAAGACAAAAACAGAGGATACCCGATTTCCTTAATGGAAAATATTATTGTTATTTTGCTATTTCTTAACAATTTTCTTGATAAATACTGGGAGAATTTTTCTATCACACAATATCATATTATGTATTTGATTGTAACTATAAAATGAGTAAATAATATGCAATTTTTCTACTACATTAAAAAAAAAAAAACGGTTTTTCGAGAAAATAGACGTCAATATTTATGAAATAAATATTAATATTTTTCGTATGCCAAACAAACGATTTTATTTAAACCCTGTGAATGAAAAATATACCATAAGCAGCTAACACGCTGCGTAATTGAATCTATATACTAGTGTAATACAAAACGTTACGGTAGTTTGTATAAATGTTTAGTAATTATGAAAACTAAGTTCCGTGGAAAAACTGTAAATATTTACAAATTTACTAGGATACTATTTACTGGCAACATACATAACTACAATTTACTTTTAAATTATATTCATTAAACATTAATATTTATAAACCAAAGTAATTTCTCTTTTAAACATCATGAATATTGATTATTATTGTGTATTGGGATTAAAAAAAACCTGTTCAAAATTTGAAATATTAACTGCGTAAGTCGTTAATGTATTTTTTTTTTTAAACATTTTATTTTTATGAAAATCTATCTATTTAATTAGTTGAAAATTTCGTTTGAAAATAACAATGAAAATTTAAAAAAGTATAATGTATTTTTAAACCCATGTAGATTCCGTAAAATTGTACGCGAATTCGGTATGGAGAAATTAAATAACAACGATACGAGACGTAGACTCGTTGCCTTTGAAGCGTATGACGTCCTTAGCGATCCATTTTGGCGTAA
Source organism: Schlechtendalia chinensis (assembly GCA_019022885.1). Taxonomy (NCBI): domain Eukaryota; kingdom Metazoa; phylum Arthropoda; class Insecta; order Hemiptera; family Aphididae; genus Schlechtendalia; species Schlechtendalia chinensis. The sequence goes on from CM032342.1 coordinate 8,011,170, forward strand.
ACTTTACGATCAGTTTGGCGAACGTGCTATAAAACTTGGAGTATTCGTCAACAACGAACTACGTTTGAAACGATATTCGTATCACGGTGACATATTTTCAACGTACAAGTAAATAAGTGCCACCTATATAATCAGTGTATGCCCTACAATGATAATTATGCGTGCTATATGAAAATATACACGGAAAACGCGTTCACGTTTGGTACATGTTTCGGTTTAAGATCGGTTTATGGTTCCACAAATCCTTACGTGCACGTAATGACCATGTTATCAAACAAAAAAACTACATTTAGTTATATCGAAGAACCGGACGTTGAAAAGATACCGCTCGGTTTAACATTGTATGAAGTGAGTGTACTAATAATAGAATATTTTTAAAATACAAATGCTCCGATTCTCATGAAACATTCTTCCGATTTCAAAAGTAAATTACTGTAATGATTTGTTACATAATCAAACTGTATGCGTTCATTTAAAAGTGAATCAAGTAATCAAATAACGGTTTGTTCTATTTTATTTTTAAAAAAATTATTCAATAGAAAATTTGGTACTAAACGATATTTACTTACGAAAAACATCAATAATAATACATCGTATTTCCGTGGTTTTATAAATGGCATTATTATAGTAAAAGCAAATATCTTCAACGACTGTCCCGTGAATACTAATTTATATAAAACTATAAAACATAATTATCAATAATATACTCTTTGCACACACATATATATGTATACATATTAAATATGTATATTACCTTTATAAATGAATTATACCTAGCCAACATTTAAGTTGTTTAACCGTTATTGCTAAAATGACAACTATTATTTGATTCATATTTATCAATGAATTAATAAAAATTTACTCAAATAATTACTAACCCCATTTTTTTTAGAAAACGCGCCGTTTTACTCATAATACAATAAGTATTACTAATATTTACTAACGTGAAAACAGGTGACAATACATAAAACAACCTAATGAAAAGCAAAAAAATAAAAATAAATAAATAACGTCGGTAATCGTTTTAATAGAATACGATTTATTTCTCAGGTATTTTTCGGAGCGTTAAAAAAAATTGATGTGCCTAAAAGTGATGGAACACGGTGTATTATCAACTTACAAATACCAAAAGGTTTACCGGCCAACAGTGAAATTGTTCACAAAGTCGACGATAGGAGAATTATAAGTGAGTTAAATTGAAAGTACCATACAAAAGAATCCGTGCACAAAGTAAAAAAATATCGATAAAACAATACATCGACTTCCCATACAGCTATATATAAACGTTTACGGTTTCCCCGATTTTTCCAACGTAAATAGGTAATACGCGTTAATAATCGGGTATCCATAAAATCATTAAAGCGTTAGAAATACGTGTTCGCAATATTTATAAAGATCCAGATTCGAATGTTATATTATATTATATATTCGAAATTAATGTTTTCCAAAACGACATCGTAATCTACACACGAATCGTACAACTTGCAAACTTGTTTGAGTTTGTTTTCATTGGACTTTGTCTTATGACGCATAATCAGGAAACCTAACCTAACTTCCACAATTTTTATGTTAATTTTAATTGTCTAAATAGTCACGAGTGACGACTACATTTACAAATAAAAACGTGAAATAATATTACTAGTCTTAGATAGAGTCTGGATAACATAAATCATTATTATATAATTCAATTGTAAATCGTTGCATATTTTAACTGGAAATTCGGAGGGCACGCTCCGCTCGCTAGGAAGTTGTTAAAATCCGGTAACCTTCAAAAACACGTTTTTGAATCAAGGATATACTACTTATAAAAACAACAAATTTAAAACGGAGATTTTTTTCAATAATAATGAAAAAGGGTTTATTATATTTTGCTCAAATTTAATAATAGACACGGTATATTTAGAGGTATCGTTGTATATTTTTCCCATTAAATACCAAATTAAAATATAAAGCAATTATATATGATCACGTCAAATTTCTTTCAAATTTAGAGTACGAAAGCAGGAATTTAACTTTGTAGTGGTCTTTTAAAAAAAAAAACCATAAATAATATTATCCTCTCTAAAGGACCGTGAAATATGAATAGGACTAACCTAAGCGTACAAAACTTTTGGAACACTCTTTCTTATCACACCCGAATCAAATACGATCACACACGTACAAAATCAAAAACAAGACACGTCATCATATACGAAAAAAAAATAATACGAACACGTTTTCCGAACTGAGATAATTACAATCTAAGCTCAAACGCCTATTTTATTCCGGGGACTGTCTGATCGGAGACCCGCGCCAGGAGGATCCCAAATCCGACACCATTTGAACATAAATGTATAATTATTCGATATGAACATAATATCAACGAGATTTTCATTAAACTGTCTAGTTTTCGTTACCAATGATTTGCCGCATAAACGTTTTATACGAAACGGACAAGATTTGACAAGTATTCATAACGTATCGCTCAAAGATATGGTCTTCGGTGTTCAATACATAATAGAAACGTTGGATTATAAACGATTGAGAGTGAATATCACCCAAATGATAACGTACGTACACGCTGTATTATTATTACTGTCTAAAAACACTGTTCTTGGGGATTATTGTTATTATTATTACGACATGAATGAATAAATCTGTATTTTGTAGGCAGTGCTCGAACTGGAAAATATAAAGTAATCAATTGGAAATTTGAAAATAGCGTTCCAAATGAAATTTTCTATGTCACAAAACCGAGGGTATTCACCACTCCCCCCCTCCCCACCCATCACGGTTTACCACTAATTTATAACCTAATTTCTAATCGTATTCTTTATACGATTTTTAACAAAATAGTATTTTACAACATTTTACAAAAACAAACATTTTTTAAACCTTTAATAATAATTAGGAAAAGCGTACAGAACGCACGTACCCGCCTAAACTAATGTTATAATGTCCGAATATCATAACGTATTGCTATATCAGCCGTATAGGTACGTAAAACTCGTCGCCGCCCGACACCGAAGTCCCAAAAAGTCAATAGAGTCAATAGTTAATACGATAATCGTACAATATTCATGGGAATACAACGGAATAAGTTATTTCTATACTCGGTGCACGTTAAAATAAGAGCCCGGGCGGCGAACGAAAACTCCGTCCGTCCTGGTATCACTAAGCAAAACGGTATTTTCTGAAAGGTCCGCCATTTAACGACGTTGTTTATCGACAATTTGTGCTGTCGCGGTTATACGGTTTTATAGTGTGGGTAAATCTGGAAATAATTGCCATTATCGAGTAGATAGCGATAACGTGTTGATAATAATATGTAATAAAAATTATTATAAAATGAAAATTTTTTTTTTTAAAAATAAAACGTACCTTTACTTCTTTCGATATACAAAAAAAAAAAAAAAAACTACACGGAACATACATACATAAAATGTAACCTCAAACTAAAGAACTGTGGCGCATCGTCAATCGAATATGTCGGTACTGTTGATTGCACTGAGCTAGATACCAATATTATTACGAATAAAAATATGAAAAATTAATAATATCAAATATACAATAATTTCGTGATTTTTTTTTTTATCTATGGTGCCCGGGTATACCGGTTATAAGCGCTACCCCGAGTTCGTTTGAAAATCGTAGTGAAGGGACGCAGGTTAGGTTATTATTTTTTTTTAAACGTGGTACAGGAGCACCCTTCCCCCACCCACAAAAATTCGAGCACTGTTTGTACGGTAAGTAGCAACCGTTTGAATTCTGTCGTCACGCTAGTGCGCATAGCAATAATATATACGAATTGTGTGTACGGTAGGCAACGGGCCGACCCGTTACACCCGTAGTAGTAGCTGTAGAACGAAATAAAAATAATCGATACAAACCAACCAACACGTAATAATATTTTCGCAAAATCAACGCGTACCGTTGATGCCGTAACATGCCGTATAATTCGAAAAGATATTGTCACAGATTAAAAAATATAACGAACACCACGTTTAAAACACGCATCATCCGGCCGATATGAATTTTTTTTTGTTTTGCCGAACGGTGATTTATGCGATCGTTTGAAACAAACGAAAAGACGGTCCCGGCCTGACTACAACGATATGATACTCACGAACGGTACGGCCTGAAATTGTTCTCGGCATTGAACTAAAATGAAATTTAAATTTATACGGACCCATTTACGCGAAACGGCGGCGATGTGGCGCGCGGAAGTCCCGTGATTCGGCATACGAATGTAATATTAACTATCGTTTTTTTTTCTTTTTTTCTAAATTGTCTTTACCGCCGTCGGTTGTCGTCGTGGAAGCGTGTGCAATAATGATTCTCGGTCTTACGCGCGCGTTTTGTTCGTACTAAACGACCGCGGAGTACCGATGAAAATTAAACGGAAAACGAGACTCGAAACGATAACGTGTCGACTTTTCGGGTTCGTCGTTCCGTTCAACGACATTTTATAGGCTATCGGAAAATCCCGGTTTAAAAATATTGTAAGCAAATGGAAACCCGCGGCGACTGGATATTTAATCATCTGGCACACGTCCATTATTTGAATTTTTTTAACAGCCGATCTTATGGTTTAGCGTCTAAATCGTTATTTTATTGATTTATTCGGATAACGAAGAACGCGGTAGTGTACAAAGTATGCGCAATGGGAATTCCGGAGTAATTTGCGAGTCTGCGACACGTAGACATTTAAAACAAAACAAAAAACAAGATATATTTACCGGTCCGACTTGCTGCATAATTTATGTATATATATATACGAATCGCGCTAATTACAATAATAGATTTTAGAAAAAAAGTATTAATACTCCGGGAACCCTCTGATCCTACTACACGTGTTTACAAACTGAAATAGAAACATACACGGTCGTTTTTTTTTTTTTTAAACATTTGTTTTCACGCAATCGACGTTGGTATTGTTGGACGCGCGAACTATGTGGATTATAGACGCAGAACCGTGTAGAATGCCGTTAAGTTAATTCAGTATTCGTCGGGTTTTATTAAGACGGACAACGCTAGGTAGCCCCCAACGCCTACATCTCGAAATTGAAGATTTCTTATCGTAGAATCCAATGTTCACGAATGATTTTGTTATTTTTTTTTTACCACGCCAACCAGATCTACGTATCAAAAAATTATCCAAGGCGAAGGAATGCCGGGTTACGGAGAAAACTGCGACGAAAGAGGCAACATAATAATGAAGTTTAATATTCAACTACCGCGCTATCTTCCCGCGGACAACGAAGTTTGCAAGACCTTATCAAGCATATACAATTGAACGGGGCAGGTGCGTGTTCCCGTCGATCAGGGCCGACAAGATGAATCGGTTACCGACGTTTAGCTACGCTTACCAGGAACGCATCTCCGGTAACGTCTGCCGGTCAGAACCATCCGACAGATCATTCCTTCCGTACCTAGAGTCCAGTAGGTAGCCGGAGCCGACAATCAACAGGTGTAGCAGGCATGATGAGACGTACGACGCGACGGAGCCGACGGTCCGCAGATGTAACCGGGGCATGATGAGACGTACGACGCGACGGAGCCGACGGTCCGCAGATGTAACCGGGGCGTGATGAGACGTACGACGCGACGGAACCGACAATCCGCAGATGTAACCGGGGGCGTGATGAGACGTACGACGCGATGGAGCTGACCGTCCACGAGCAAACCACGAAGGACGACGGTTCCGGACTCAAGTACACGGTTACGGGAACCATCACAGTACAGCAGAACATCGACGAGGACGCCGACGTGTCCACGACCGAGCACTGGCGCCCAAGAATGTTGTCCGACCGCGTTCCATCGACTCGAGTGTCTGCGATTTCCGAGACGCGATTGCCGACGACGGCGACTCGTCGTTCTCGGCCGGGCAGGACGATTCGTTCGTCTCTTCGTCCACGCGCTTGCACCGTCCGAGGGCCGCGTCCCTCAACCGTGACCGTCCCGTGACCCGCCGGCGCAACTCTTTCGAAACATGCCGGAAACGCATGCATCTGAACGTCTGCTGGGTCAGACGACGACAGGGAGTTTACGCGTCGCACATCACATCACCACATCACCGCGTTGTTTTTAACGTTATTTTTAAGGGTTTTATTTAGTATTACGTAGAATCGTTCAGATATTTGGCGGCCAGCCGTTGCCAGGTGGTGGTCGTTGGTCCGGCCGAGTCCGTTAGCCGGCGTGTACAGTGACGGGAACCATGATGGTTCGGCAGGACCGCGGTGGTGACGGCGATGGCGGCGGCGGTGTGTCCGCGACGTACGACGAATGTCTGAACATCGACGGTGACGTGGACGTGCCGAGCACTGGCGCCGAACGTTGTCCGACCGCGTTCCGCCGACACAATTCCCGCCGCGATACACGCCGACCGACCGTCCCGTGACCAGCAGCAGATCGAGGGAAACACTCGACGGTGAACTTGCCGGGAACGTATGCAGTCGACCGTTTGCTTCAGACGACGGTGAGTTTATTGCGCTGGTTGACATAAATTACGATTCCGATCGTTAATGTCAAAGATTATTGATTTTACATATAGTAAGTAAGTATATATGTACGTCGAGAATCGTTCAAATATTTTTTATACGTTATGTTTTTATTTATATTTTGTATTTTTTTTTTTTTTGTGGAAATGAGTTATTATGTTCGAAGCGTGTAAATGTAAGATGGTTTTGTTTGACATTTCATTTTAGAGTGTTGCTGTTTCATAACGCCATCGAAACGACAAAGTATCGGAAAACCAGATCTTGGCAGTGCGAGCGAACATCATCGGGAAACGGTTGCGGCAGTATTTGAATAGCTAAAGGAATTCAAAATTTTTTTTGCACATTAATAGGGCTAATTACATATAAATACCATGAATAGGTAAATAAGATTTCTTTAGTTTATTAATCTTGTTATCTAGTTCATTTGAATCAAAGTCAAATTTATTCTTATATAAAATTTTATTTTGAAAACTAACATTTTATGTATTTAGCTCATAAATAAATAAAATACTCGCAAATAAAAAGAAAATTCACCGTATTTTTCAAATCATATATATATATATATATATATAAATCGTCGATGTTTTGAATCATTTTGTGTCCATACGAATGGAAACTTTAAAGATCTACGGTCGGTACGAAGTTACATGTGGTTTTGACCAAGCCCAAAACGAAGTTGCCCCTTCGTTACCATTATGCATGAGTAAATTAGCATATATTGAAGGTCAGATAGTATCTATCATGCTTGAGCAAGTCAACTAATTTTATTAACTCATTAAACTAAGTTAATATATAAATTAATTAGAAGTTACTTATATTTATTTTATTAACTTTAAAAGTTAAAATATATAATTAGCAATAAAAAATATATCATGTGAAACCCTTTTAATAAATTTCCTAAACATACGAGTATAATACAAATATTTAAAGTGTAGGAAATACAAAATTTGTATATAAATTGTTATATTATGTGTATTGTATCAAAGGAAAAAATGCATACATATTTTCAGTTATCTTGTCCATCCCTGTCAATACATATGCTATTAATATATTTTATGGATTGCTTTGTATTATAAATATTTTTTTCTGAGTTTATTCGAGTACATAGTTTTGATTTGAAAAACACATTTAAATTATATAATTACAGGTTAATTTTCCCCGAGATAAAAGTAAGGATATTATACTTAAAAACCCATACATTATAAGAATTTATGTTCTCATAAACTTATTGACCCATCAGTTGAGGTGGTGGAGGTATCATGTTATTCATCATCGGTGGTGGTCCTGGATTAAACATTGGCGGAGGAGGGAACATATGAGACATCATATTTGAACTTTGCTGATGCATCATGTTATGTTGTGGTGGCGGCGGTAAAGATGGTGGTGGAGGTTTCATTGGAGGAGGTGGCTTCATTTGCTCGACCTTGTATGCAAATTGTAAATAAAACTGTTTGGCTTGGGTATTCCAATGAGCCCAAAATTTCATTTCAGACTTATCTACTTCACGACTGGGTACCTTGAAAGCAATTGTTTCATAAGGTTCAGCAGCAAATAATAGATATTGCCATTTCCTGTCGGGTGGTTCAATTCTTTGTTCATATGCTGACATGAAACGATGACGCGGTCGCACATTATCAGTTATTTCTAAACATACAGAAATTGTTTTTAAATATTACAACGGAATCTAAATGGTTTTAATAAACAAAATCAATTACAAACCTGGATAATCAATCTGAAAAAGTAAACTTTGTTGTCCGGTTTCTGGATCTTTTTGTTTGGTAACTCGATACCCAGGTCGTCCAATCTTAACAAACTTTTTAGTTTCAACACGAGGTTTCTCAGGGGCCGGCTGTTGTGGAGCATCCTTAGCCTCTTTAGCTGCTCGACGAGCCAAATTTGCTTGATGCTTTTTACCTTGTGTATGTGCCAAATAACTACCCTCATTGTTATGTAAAGTCAAACAAAGTTTACACTCATAGGACCCTAAAAACGTAATTAATTATTGTAATTTTCATTTTATTACATAATATTTATTTAATTTGCTAAATAATTACCCAAATGATTTTTCATAAAATAAGGATCTTTTTGAAGATCAATAGTTTCCAACGCCAACTGTCTAAGACGTTCACGTCTATCCTTGTTGGTCTCTGTCCATGATGCAACACCACCACCGCCTGTTTTACCACCAGGACGATTTTGGAAATCCATTGTTACAATTTAATTATAAAACTTCCTGTGTGATAAATTAACAATATTAATATACATAATTGTCCAAATTTATACAAAACATGATAACAAGGAAAATATATACCTAAAAGTAAATAACCACAATATATATATATATAAAGGTTATGTAAGAAATAGGTTTTACATTATTCAATATGAAAAATTATGATTACAATTTAAGACTATCGACCTATGGTATAGTATATGGTCTAAAATTAGTTTTTTAATTCAACGTGAGATTCACATCATACCAATAGCAACTAATTGTTAACAGAAATGCACAACATGATTATACTTGTTTCAATAAATACTGTTTTAATCACTAGACTACAAATAGTCAGCGATGATTCAACGGATAAGTAACAAATTAATGTTTTCACTTTTAAAAGTTTAAAATGATCTAGTACAATATTATGTTACTTTGTATCCATTTAACAGTTATAATTAATTACTCAAAAATATAGATCAGCAATATTATAAAATTAATGTGAGGAAAACGATCAGTTTTACATACAAAATGTCAACCTTTAACCACATTTTATAATTTTACGACTTGAAGCCCATACCAAACCATTGAAAACAGAATGAATTTTGAATTTCAATTACGAGACGTCTATTGTGTATGGTTACTCAATCTTAACGTTTCGGTCATATATACACTATACGTTCTACATGAGCAGTCCGACTTTAGAAAATTAAATTATACTCACCACGAAAAATGTATACGGCTATACTTATTCCAACTGACGTTTTCGTTTTACAATGTCGAAACAATGTAATAACATCAAACGGACGCGAATTAACAAATTTATCACGAAACGTAGCAATTATTGTAAAAAAGCAAAAGCAGAATAAAACATTATTGCCTTAGACCGGCCAGTTGTCGGGAAACACAAACATAGTAGATTATTGAAGTGGAACGCCAGCGTCTTATCAACGTTACAATGCAGCCACACGAACAATGTTCGAAGTTTGTTTTCGGAAATAAACCAAATAGGAGAAAATCAAAAAAGAGAGAACACTTAAGAAACCGATAAACGACTATTAAAACGAATTTTCGCAAACAATTCTTGAAACAATAAAATTTGTCGTTTGTTTTATCTGTCAGCGAACACTGTACGTCGTAATCCAACAAAAATACAATCAACGTTCTCTTATACAACGGTGGTTAATGTTCTACCAACGTTACCGACTGACCGTCATAGAATTACCGTACGCACGTACTACTTTTCGGTTGAGTACAATTAATTATTATTGGTATTCGTCTCGTTACGGAATTAGCAATTGTCTTCTAAAACTTTTTACGGGAATTCGTAGTGTTTGTTCGTTGTACCGTCGAAGTATACGTGCTCTTGTTCACATCGTAGTTTTCCGGGTTTTAGACAGTCTTCGGCGTATCGATTCGATCCAGTCTTATCGCCGGTCTACCGTCCACGTCCGTCCGTCCGCCCGTCACGTTCCGTTCGGTTTTAATTGACGCCGCAGCTCGAAAAATGGCAGAGGCCGAAGACAACATACAGAAAATGTACAAATACTTCGGTATCTTGGCCGACGCAAAGGAAAATATCGCCGAGGTAAGTCGCATTCCAAACAATTCGACATGTATTTAACTCATTAGTCGTTCGGTAAAAGGTCGATATTAATTTCAACGTTGATTTAAAATCGAATATTAAAAGTGTTGTGTGTTTTCTATTACATCTTTAAAATGATTTTCTTATAGCCCCTAATATACCCACTCATTAGAAAATGAAAAACATAACTAACATTGTTCTGAATCGTGTTGTTAAACTAAATGCTTATTATTTATAGAAAGAACCTGAGTATTTGGAAATTTTATCAGCGGTTAAAGGTTCTACGAAAGAAAAAAGACTTGCATCTCAGTTTATAACCAGGTTTTTCAAATATTTTCCAAACCTTGCTGCTCAAGCCTTAGAAGCACAGCTTGATCTTTGCGAAGATGAAGATATTTGTGTAAGTTTATCGTTAGGTCAATGCAATAAGATTACTCAATAACTGTGTATATGTTCGTTGTGATTCTTAGATACGGAAACAAGCGATTAAAGATCTACCAGTGTTATGTAAAGAATCTAAGGAATACTTGACCAAAATAGCAGATATTTTAGCCCAGTTACTTCAGGCTGATGATCCTCAAGAACTACTAACAGCACATAACTCATTATTGTCACTTTTTAAAATTGACGCTAAAGGTAAAATAGAATCATATATTTTTTATGTACACTTAAACTTTCACTAATTTTTTTATTTTGTCATTTGTTAGGTGCCTTAACTGGAATATTTAGTCAAATGCAGTCAAATGAAGAAGTAGTAAGAGAACGTTCCATGAAATTTATATTAAATAAAGTTATGGCTTTGGGTAAAGAAATAATCAAGAAGGATGTAGAGGATTTAATAATTGCAGAGTGCAAAAAAGTCATGCAAAACATCACTTGTGAAGAATTTGAAACTCTTATGACGATTCTGTCATCGACTCACCTAATAAATACCCCAGATGGACAAAATGAACTTGTTGAACTTTTGGCAAGTACAGCTGAACTTGACCAGTTTTTTAATCCTAAAGATGTAGATCAAGTTAATCGATTTATAACTTGTCTGGATTTTGCTATTCCGTTTTTTTCGGTAAATATTAACTGTATAATTTATTCAAATAATAATTATCTATAAAGCATATAATTGTAATATAATTTTCATTTTTTTAGGCTCATGTAGAATCAACCAAATTTATTGTTTACATATGTGAATTGTTGAATCGGTACACTCTTATAAAAGATAATGATAAACAATTTATCATTTTAAAATCTTTAGCTGAATCTGTTCCGTATTGTGGCAAACTAATGAATCCTGAAGCAGTAGTTGGACAAGTATATCAAGCCCTTTTAGTAAGTCTTTATTTACAATAACAATTAGTTAATAGATACTCTTATCTATCAATTTATTTTTGTTGTTTGTCATTGGTTTCCTGTATATACAAATAATTCTATATGATGTTATTTATTAGTCAGTTGATTTTTGAGAATAAATTATTTTATTAAAATAAATAAATATATATATTTAGGTATAATGTGTTTATTATGCAATCCTAATGAAACATTAATTTCATTATTCATTTTTTTTATTCCGCTGATAAATAATTAAAGATACGGAGGGTATTATTTTTATAAGATAAATCATGTTTTTGGGTACTATGATATTTAAACTTACTATTTAATAATATGGATACTCAATTTCAGGATTTAGTGACTGTTCCAGAGAATGACGTTAACAAGAAAGTTGAAAACATGGATCTACATCGTGTTGAAGCACTTTTGTATACTTTTCACAAACTAGGAAAACAATGTCCAGATTTTTTGAGCAAAGATTCTGAAAGGCAAAAAGAATTTAAGAAAAAGTATGATTTAGCTAAAACATGTGTTTATATTATAGTTTTTTTTTTAACACACTATTATTTTTAGGTTGTTGTATATTGGTACATGTACACAAACGTTTGTGAAAATTGTTAGACAAGAATTGAAAGAAAAAGACGATGAGAATGCAAAAAATGATCCGATTATTGAAAAAAAACTAGAAGGATTAAGATTAACATGTAACATAAATACGTTGATTAAGGAGTTGTTTAATATTCCGCCCAGATTTAAAGCGACAATTACCCTGTCATGGCTTGGTGGGGCGACTAAATCGAAACTTGTAAGTACGGAGCTAGAACAATAATATAAAAGAATAATTGTAACTATCATCGTAGGCCCAAATTGTACAGGAAGGTAAAAAGCATGAACTCATAACGGTGGATGGAAAATCTAAAAGGATCGATGGCAGTAATAATAGCCAACAACTATATCAGCCTCCAAAGGATAAATTTAGTGCAAAATTCTCAAACAACTCAAATAACAGTAATACCATTTGTTGTATAACTTACCAATCAAATGTTAAAATGATTATTATATAATTTCAGATACCAATCGTCGAGGTGGTGGTGGCGCCAATTGGAACGCTAAAAGATCATTTGACACAAACAATAGTAATCGTCGATCTTGGCGACCATACTAACAGCAACGTCAGTTATTCTATTTTGTTACACGTCTGTGTAATTTATAATTCAATACTTATTTTCTATTTCTAATATACGTTTGTATATTTATCATTAGTTAATTTTTAATTTATAGTAAAAATGAATAATCTAAATATTTACTATTGTACATATTTATAATAACTTTTTGACCAATTATTGTGTAAATTCACTTGAAAAATTCTGATGACCTAAACGTAGCTATTGTGTTACAAGTTTATAATAATTGAATACAATTTAAAAATTTTCAGAAAATTTTGATGTTATTTTAAAACAGTTGAAAATATTTTTTAACTATAATTGTTTTATTGAACTAGCTGTTTACCTCTGAACATTGAAAAACTTCCTGTTTAGACTTTAGTTTAACATTTGATACATTAGACTCTTCAAAACAGAAATTAAAGCGTTTTATTTGTTAAGAATAAACAACTTTCAATAATTTTATAATTTTGATAGTAATATTGATTATTATCATTGCTGAATTCAAATGTTTAGAGGTTTTCAATTTATTTATTTACCTTTTAAAACAATCAAATAGAGTTTTGATCTAATACATTTTTTTTTTTCAAAAATAATAAAAGGGAAAATATTTGTGTACAATTTCACTTCTCAGTTCAACTATTTTCAAAGTATTGCAGTATATACATTTGGCCACAAACCAGCATTGTACTATTTTTAAATTCTAATCAATCATAAGGTTTTGCAAATTTAGAAAAATGAAATACAAACATGTTCTTTTATGCTCGCTTAAAAAAATTACAAGAGCTTATTTTCGACCTGTTCCTAACACAACATCTTCATATTAAAATTATACAGATATATATTGAATAGTTAATAACATATATATTGAAAAAAAATAGTTGTTAATTTACTATTTTCCTATTTTTTCCCCTTTGTAGACTAAAAATATACTATAACAAAACATTTATTCAACATAATCAAATATCAAATCCTTAATAAAATATTGATACAAGGAATTATGTCCACTGTTTATTTCTATTTTAATGAATAATTTTCAAAGAAAATTAACTAATTGTTAGAAGAAAATAAAAAGAATGGTATATCATAAAATATTTGAAATATACATGTATAAAACATAATAACAAAATGATAAAATAAATTAGTTAAAAAGGTTTAATTGGTATTCATTGTATCGATGAGATGACACATTAATTTATCTTTAGGGACACACTTGTCCACTTTAGGTTCGTCTGCGTTTTTCTTTTCCAATTGATCAATTTTGGATGTGTCTATCAGTTTAGTTTCAAGCTCCGAGTCGGGTAAGTTCTCTAACGTCTGTTGTAAAATATCACTCACCTATAAAACATTAAATACATATAGTACGTAGTGATATGAATACTATCAACACAAGATGGAATTTATAATTTTTACTTTATCAATGTGTTTTTGTAATCGTATGGTGGTTTCGTTTCTTTGTCTTCTTTGTAAATCCAGCATAACCCGTACAGTTTCTCGTGCTTGATGAGGGCGGAACTCATTTAATAAATGATGTATGTGTATAAATAGCAGGCTTATGTCTTCAACTTTTTCAGCTCGTCTAGTCGAATCAGGACATTGGATCAATAGATCAAGTAAGTCAAGAAAGTTAACCAACAGTGAATGATTAAGTTTCCGTAACTCGCGTCGTCTATCAAAGTGTTGGGGATAAAGACGTTTGAAACCCTGAAATCATATATTTCAAAATAATGTTGTTTATTACATAAATACATTCAAGTAATGGTTTCTAATGACTATAATGTCATACGACAAATAAATAAATAAATTGTCTATAATAAAATACAATATATACTCTTTTTTACAAGAGATCATGCTGGTTCTGTACATCGGTCAAACCTTCGTATTTCTCAAAACTGGGCCATCGCTATTGGTTACTAGATGGTACATATATAAAAGCTGGCCAGTTTTGGTCACGACCTATCGTGAACTAGTATAGTTTTTAATATTTTAATGCTATTTGTACGATACGAAAAATAATTCTCGTGAGTTTTATACATTCATAAGACATACAAACCTGACTCTCTAATGGTCTTATTATACTATCGTCAGCATTGTATGGGTTACCAAACATTGTGTATGTTTCTTGAATTATTGGTGGTGGTTTAGGTGCTCGACCTCGCCTTATGTTGTCATCTGAATAATTTTGAAAGTACTGCACAGGTGGTAAAGGCAATGAACATACTTGCATGGGTTCTGGGTTGCTGGACATTTCTGAAAAAAAAATACTAAATAACAATGAAATTAACATTTTTAAATAAAACTAATATAGATTATTTAATTTTTAAAACAGTTACTTTGAATTAAGTGATTCAAATATATGTCAATTAAATAAATATTGAGTTATTTATAATATAATTTCACAAAGTGTTTCCTTTTAATTTTTAGTAAAAAATATTATTTTAGTTTAGAACATACAATGTACAATTAAATAATTATACAAACTATTGAAATAAAAAACAGTTGTCCTATTTATGTAGTTCCGTAGTAATAATAATAATAACAACAAAAACGATGAAGAGTTAAATGAAATCTAGTGTCTAGATTAAATGAAAGAGAAAAAAAAATTCTCAATGTAAATATACATTTTTAGTAAAATCGAATGAATAAAATTAAAAAAATTGGTATATATGAAATAAAAGATTAAGTTTTGTTCACGATCACAAATATAAAACACTTACTTAACAGCTATGTAATGTTGGGATTTTAGACACTTCGATACGAGTTTACCGTCAGCAATACGTTGGTGTCTGAAAATTTATCGTAATGAAGAACTGTATTGGTTATTTAGAATCGTAAAACCAATATTGTTTAGTAATTTTATGGTTTTCACAGTTGTACACACGTCGCGTATTTTACTTTCGAGTTTTTGTTTACAATACTTTAATTATCGTATAATCATCACAGACGTCCGCCCATGATAACGAAAGTCTGTTATCACTGACTACTAGTTACCGGTGACCAGGTAACTAACTACAACTATAAACGCGTTCGCTGACACCTGTTGACTCACGTTATGTGTGATAGTGCGGCAAACCACACGGCCGTCCGTCCACCCCGTCCCCATCCCTTTCACCGCGAACAGAATGATACAAAAACTGGTTTTTGATTTTTGTTTTATTTTCCATTTTTGTTTTATTATTTTTTTGTATTTTTTATCTTTCAAATTTCGTCCCGTCGCTAACAAGTAACAATATATAAAGTAGTCACAAACTAACAATCGACCATAGTAGTAAGCACTCTGTGTCCATTCCATTATTGCTGGTTTTTTGTTTTGTTTTGTTTGTATACTTTATCTTCTGTCTGTGTCTCCACCCGCGTTAAATACAACAATACATTAATGTACCAGCAATAACGACTACCTGTTTGTCGTCGTCGTTATTCGTCC
This sequence comes from Schlechtendalia chinensis, assembly GCA_019022885.1. NCBI lineage: Eukaryota > Metazoa > Arthropoda > Insecta > Hemiptera > Aphididae > Schlechtendalia > Schlechtendalia chinensis. The sequence goes on from CM032342.1 coordinate 8,027,359, forward strand.
AAAAGTTAAAATCTGTGAGTATTGCAATGACTAGAGTAATTAATAATGACAATTTCTTGTAGATCTTGACAGCACATTGTGTTTTGTTTCTGTGCTTAAATTTATATGCATTTTCAAAAACTGTTAGTATGGTCTGTGCCATTCACACTTTTGTGTTAATTTTAAAACAATATGATTTTTGTCTTGTAGGATGGCCATAATGATAGCCGGTAAAGATGAAATAGACGACTGCGACATCATCAAACAGGGTCTGATGGTAAAGCGATCTCAAAACAAAAAACGTTTCTTGCCCATCAACTACAAACAAAGATGGTTTGTTTTGACGACCAAGAACTTCATTTACTATGAGTCTGAATCGGAAGTAAGTTTCCATAATGAATGATCCAATCGAAATTGATTGAGTTTGGATTTATTTCTAATCGAATGTTTGCATAATTTCCATATTAATGTATATCACACATATTGCATGAACACCAATATTTCATTAACAGGGTCACTAAGTCCTACGTATTTTAGTAAATAATAATAAACTTCGATGATTTTTAATGACTATTATTTGAAACCCCTGTATGAATTACACATTATTATAATTATATTGGTCCAAATATAATTCTTTTTTTTTTCTAAAATTGATACACTAATTATTATCAGTCAACCATTTCAAATTATTATTACCTTAGTTAGCCATACGAATAAATAAATAAATTACCTTAGTTTTGATAGGTTTATATTTTGTGCTCGGTGTTCCGGAACTGTGTTTAAAAAGTATGATTTGTCAAGCTAATAGATTTCTATTCTCTGTTCTATCAGTAGGTCTGTTTATTAATCATATGACTTAGAAATGAAATAGGTTACAATTAATAATAAAAAATTTAATGTATCATTATTTATCTAGGTATACATGTGTATTATATTATATACTACTATTTAAAACCTTTGCTTTTAAAATGTATGTATTTGTTATTATATTAGTTTTCTTAATTGTCATAATTTTTTTTTTAATCAAACATAATTAGTCTTTTTTTCAAATGATTTCAATAAATTTCTGTAATGTCTTTTTAAAATAATTAAAATATGTATGTATCTAATTTCTTTGTAATCAGTTCAGGTGAATAACTAATTCTAAAAATAATAAAAAACTCAATATATTCTGTAATTATGTATATAGAAATATATTGATAACAAATAACCAAATGAAATTAATAAATTTGTCCAAATGAAATTGGTATTTAAATGTACAACAATTAATATTTATGAGTCGTAGTTAGTTTTTTATAATATTAGGTATTTAATGAGATATTTTGTTTTTATTTAGCTAATTTCATTTCTAAATCAGCAATTTCTTTATGAACTTAATTACACAATTAGGAATATTGAAATAATTATATTATTTGTTCTCCATTTCATAGGAAATTATTGAAAGAAGCTCACTGCCGTGTCTCCATAACATACATCAACTGCTTAACAGGGTACATATGCTTTTATTTGTTACTAACATTTGGACCATAATACTAAAATCATTAATCTAAAGACAACGAACCACCTAAATATTATAGACTCATTTTTATAATCATATTTATTAAATAATGTATGGAAAATACTAAGTGAAGAACAAATAGTTATCAAATTTACAATCAAAATATTAACTTTATTTTAAACCTTGGACATAATCATCAAATCATTAAAAAGACACATACATTACATAAATCTAAAATACAATTCCTATAAAACTATGTAAATAATATTATATACCATTGTAATACTTAATCCGATCATTGTTTCAATTTATACAGTTTGGAAAATTGTATATATTCTTATATTTAATAAAATATACGCATGATTTTTTTTAAATTTAATAGTATAATTTCTAAATTATATGCATACAAATGCATGTGTGTAATTAATAAGTAATTGAATTATAATTATAGTAATATTGTCATTTTCAAATACATATATGTGTGTATTTAAAAATACAACTTCTTGCATACTTCTAATGACAGTCAGACATACCAAATGATGGTATCAAGTTCTTTAAAAGTCCTTAGTAGATCAAACAAATATAAAAATATTTTGGCTAAAGCCTTCTACTGTAAAAAAATTTAAATAATTAAAAAACTGTTTGAGCACATTTGCGCATCACAAAGTTGTGATCCTTCTGTCTTAGCTAGACCAACACTGCATGTACGTATGAATATGACAATGCGACTATTATTGTTTTTCAAATAATTGAAATAGTTGTACAAAAGTATATTAATTATATAATAATAATTACTAATAATATATCTTAGTTCAAATTAAACATTAATTAAGGTGGTTTATTGTTGGAAAAAATTTATTTATTCTGAGAAGTATTGAAACCCAGATTAAGGATTGGAAATTAAAATATTAGTAAGTATACATGCTAATGTTTATTCGTTATTTAGTTTCCAATGGATGGTTAATAAAAATATAGGTTTTATTTTTTAGTATATTTTTGCTGCATAGTTTCCAAGAACTTTATTACAAACTGTAAAGATATACCATGAATAATCTTAATCTGGGTTTTGAAATATTCTTAGACTATTAAGTGTTATTTATAACAGAACAAAAAATAGCATATTTTAGGCATATTAATTTACAATACAAATACAACTTTTACACTAAATTTTCAAATTATAAAGTTTCTATTGATGGCAAATTAAATATATAAAGTTTTTGTTCCTTTTTTTCATAAACTTACTGAATCTTAAGGAAATTATCTAATAAAAATAAACACAGAGTTCTTAAATTTAATCTCGAAATTCCGATAAACTATTATTACATTAGTATATTTAATACCACAGTTACAAATCTTTGTTTGTAATTATTTTTCATTTATATATTATGATTGAAAAAGTTAAAAAAATTCAATTAGATAATTTTAGAAATGCCGAGCGCAATATTCTACCATGTCGTGGGTTAGAAGGATGTAAAAAAAATATTTGTCAATATTTTATTGTATTTCATATACTTCACATATGTTTGATATTTAGACATTACTCATTTCAATACATTAAGTTCAAGTTGTTTGTTTAATGTACTTTATTACTGTAAATGTATAATTAATAACTATTAACTAAACAGTGTAATGTGAAATAATTATTTTTTAATAAGTAATTTTCATGTTTATAATTTAATTTTTTAGCGTAAAAAAGAACGAGGTCGTATAAAACTGTTGTCAGTAACTGTGATTGAAACAGCTACAATAAATTCTTCGCCAAACATTTTATCTCAGGATACAGCTAACAATGATGGTGAAAACGGTTATGCCTTTCAAATATCTTATAACGATGGAAACGAACAGCCATATATACTTTATTTAATCACTCAAAACCTTCAAGAACGATCTGACTGGATAAGGTCTTTAAGAGCTGGTACTTATTACTTATTAATACTTTTTTTATTTACTAAAGGGTTTTATATATAACCTGATGCATTTCAATTTATTAATGTTTATAATTGAAAATTTTAAGTATGTGCTGATAATTTGGACAAAAATGAAAAATATCATGTATCAATTTGGGGTGGTAAGAAATGGCAATGTTGTCGAGCTCCAACGCGTAATGCTGAAGGCTGTGAACCATGTTCTGAATGGAACATAACACCGCCAAATTCACCTATCATACAAAATGGCGATAATAATAGTCCAATTTTAGGTAAGTGTTTTTTTTTTTTTTGCATATATTTACTTTGATAATATTTTAACTGTCTTTTTTTAACAAAAATTCCAGTAGGTACTTAATTATATGTTCCTAAAAAATGGTGATCATAGTAAAGCAAAATGTTGTAATCTTGTTTTAAAATTGTTAAAAATTTATTCGCACGTTTAAAAATTTTAAATCAATAACTAGTATATAAGATAGTATGTAAAGATATTTTCGACGTTTAGAACAAATATAATTAAACGTTGTAGATAATTGATTCGTGTAATTTCGTTCATTACATAAGCCATTAGATAATAAGAATACCTATTACATAACCAATATGTTTAAGATATCTAAGATTGCTATTTCTGGTCTAATGACCACGTCAAGCCATCATTAGGTTGTTGTTTTTTCAGAGTCAATCCTCTTTTTGCCTAAACCTAACCCAATTCATTAATCATCCTCGGCCATACAACTCCCCCGGACGTAACACGTGTACAAATCTCGACAATACGGTTTGTTATTCCTCTCTAGATTTTTTCGAGCATTTTTTTATGGTTTTATCCGCGGCCGCGTCACGCAGGAGGATCAATGTATATCGTATAGTCGCAGTGCACTCTACGTGTGACATTGAGTCACATAGGCCGACGGACGGTAACGGTTCTATTCCAATTTGAAGTACAACCCGTAAAATAACGGCGTAGCAATGCGTGAGATGATGGCCAGCAGACGTGCCCAAATCATACGGGGAACTACCGCAAAGGTCTATCCCCGTTATTCCGAACAAATGGCCTACGAGACGCCAAACTTCGAGAAACCATAGAACACCGACCGACCGATCTTGTTTATAATAACTGATGTGCATTGTGCGCGTGCACCTCACAGACATTTTCGTGTGTGGTCTTCCGGTTTCTTCCGGTTACAATAATAATAATCTCTCCCGGATGAACAATCGAAAATAACAATTGTTCCGTACCCGGAGGGGAGAGAATCTCTTGAAAATCTCTTGCGTTCTTATTGCATTATCCCACACCACCTCCAACCACCATAAAAACGACAAATATACAATTATATGGGGCCTTTAGCGGTTGAAGAGACCACGGACAAAAGTGTATACCCTGAACGCCGTGTATGAACGTACGTTACCTGATAGGTTAGTTCGACGCCACTGTTTGATATCGTTATTCGTCTTTTTTATTTTATATATATATATGTATATCACAGCATTTGACTGGATTAGTTGGCGGTTTTTTGTTTTTTGCTTAAAAGTGTATTATGACTTGTGTTATATTGTATTGTGTCGATTGTGCAATCGAAAGATTTTCTATAGACGCGCGTGAGTTTTTATGGCACACGCTCACGACTACACAACTATACATATATATATATATTTATGTATATAATGCCTCCAAGTATGTAAATTGTGCAACTCGTCTAATGTTTACAATAATATGTCGTTTCTCACGACTGGGCAACTGTAAACATAAAATATTTGTATTTTCTTGAAATTTACATCAATGACCGTATGGAAATATGTTTAATAAAGTAATTGTATGTTTGTGTAAACTTAATTTCGAACCGTTGATTCAAATTAACCGCACAGTGTGCAGTAAAGAATATAATAACAACTTATTCGTGTACTCGCAATTGTCCTTAGAATTGGGTATATATCTATTTTTTTTTTCTTAGTTTTCAGATTTTTTACGAATTATAATTATGTGGTTATACAGTTTGCACAAAAGTTTGGTTTTGTACGTACACAATAACTACTCAACTAGCTCATGTACGAGTATATAGTTCATGTGATGTGATGTGACTGGAATTACAATTTTTTTATACGAATAATTTAGACCGGTATATAGCGGTTTCGCTAAATGCTTAGGAACCTATCTATAATAATTATCCGTGCTGTTTGAATAAAAAAAAAACACGTTTGAAACGAAACTGAACGTAATATCGTTATTACAGTAATGCGCATCATTAGCTAGCGTCATACGCACCCAACCGGTTCAGATAAATATTGTTTAACCCGTTATAATCGTTTTCGAGCCCTTGAAGCTGGCCACACTGTTGCACCTTTAACCCGGTCAATAACGACGTATACATGCGCGTGTGCAGTGCGCCTCTGCCTCCGGCGCGTTTTGTGTGTACCCCTTCTCACGCGAGACGACCGTGGTTGGTTCTTCTGCCGTTCACTCTTCTTTCGTCGTCGTCGTCCTTATACCCGTTCGCGTGTGCGCGCTCGTCCCCCACGACAAGGACCGTCCGACCGGTTCAGACAGGTGTTCAGTACGCGTCCCGGCCGTGCCGTGTGCCGAACGTGCGTCGCGACGGTTGTTTCGTCACGGAAACGTCGACGGTTCGTTATAGGTCCGGGGAAAGCCGTGTTCGCGTGACCATGTGCCGTCGCGACGAGCGGAGAAGATAATCCGACGGGTGTGTTCACAGGCGACGAAGGTGCGTACCATACGTTCGACACGTCTTGGGCGTCGTTTGTGTAATACGGTTAACGCGTCGACGATGAGCGTGTTTGCTGCCCGGGCGTTTTGTGTTTCGGCGCCGCAATCAAAAGACCCGACCGAAAGCGTTTTCATGAAAAGCGATTCGCCTCGTCCAACATTCGAAGAAGTGATTTGTTTTTCCGAATTAGTGGTTGGCACCGTGCGGCGCCAGAGGGGGGCAAGATAGGGCAAGCGCCCTACCCAAATTTGGTTTTGCCCCGACTTTGCCCTACCTGTTGAAGAACAAACGAGAAAATTCAAATTTCAAGTGTTTATGTTTCGCCGTGTAACTCGTCATATTTTTTTTATGTGCATTCGTTTAGATAACACACCACCATTTAATTTGATTTCGAAATTGATTATATTTTATCGGAAAACGCTAATAATACAGTATTTTCCATGTATTTCAATAATTTATATTAAACCCGTATAGACGGATTTTCACTAAATTCCATGATCTTGCCCCTCCCCCCCCTAGAAAAAAATGTCTGGTGCCGCCGTATCCGTGTATGTGGCGAATTGTTTTTCGACGGATAGTTCTCGCTTTGGTTCTACGAGGAAATTCGTTTCTAACCATTCGCCATCGATTTTGACACGTCCGTTTGTTTATTTTTCAACGTTTCCGTTCGAGTGTAAGGTGTTGGTGACGTCGGGTTTCATGTTTATAAACCCTAATGACGAATATTGATTGGCGCCATAATCTGCCGCAGTGGCCAAATACAGTCGTATACGTGAAATCAATAAAGTTTCCGAACGCTCTATGCAAATTTCGTTATGAAATATACTGCAGTTGTAGTGGTAAGGCGTGTGCGTTTTTTTTTTTTTTTTTTTTCATACTGACTCACACCCTTCGTTTTGGGGTGTGTTGTTTACACGTCGCCGATCGATCTGTAGACATGACTCAACCACGACGTTTTTCGTGTCGCGTGAAAATCCAAGAGCGCACGCCAAAGGTTAACGCATCAGTTTCTGCGCTCGGTCGCGCGTTTCAAAACGCGTTACATTTCACTACGAGTGGCAATGACATGCATAGTCACGAAAACAGTTCGAACGTTGTTAATCCCGTCAATTAGATCGACGTTTGTCATTTATGGGTTTGCACGTAACCTAACCTATCTGCCGGCTACTGACTACGGTTGTAATCTAACCAATGGCTAATAGCCGTGCGTACTGTGTATGTGGTTTTTTTCAAATGTTTTTTAATTAGTATTAATCAAGGGGAAATTAAAATTCACGTTATAGATATTGTAATGACAATAACTATACTACGCGCGTGTGTTTAAAACAATAATGTAGGTATAATGTCGATGATTATATACCTCGCAGACCGCGGTATTTATGTAATTAAAAACGAATGTAATTTTCACGTTTCACTTGCTACACAATAATGTGCACACGTATATTTGAAATTATTCAAAATGATTATTGTTAAGATAAGTACTGGTTTTCTATTTTTCGTGTTGTAACCTAACTGTTGTTAATAATGATGATGGTCAGGTAGTTTCAATCGTGACTAGTTGACCAACACATTGTTTCACAAGATATACAATCTTTTTTCATTCCAAAATCTTCAGAACGAAAACTCGCCTCGAGACATTTTTAATATGTACCTATAATTTAATATATTTCCGTGCCATCGTAATCGTATCAATAGGAAGACCCTATAAAATACTAACAATATTGAGGCGATAGTCGTATAGATACTTAATATATATTATTATTATTATTATTATTATTATTATTGTCATCATTATCTATTTTTTAACCTTATCGAATTGAGAAATCTAGAAATTTGGTCAACCGTAACTTAAAAATAATATAAAAATGAGTATATATTAATTTTAATTATAAGTTGTACTCTAAAGACATATTCATTAATATATAACGATTATTATTTACTACCAAGTGGCAGATATAACGTATGTCCATAATTGTATTTGTTTTAATTTTAACACGAAAAATATATATCATCATTTTTCAAGCGAGACCCTATAAATGTATTAATAAATAGTGAAAAATCGTGTATAAAATATTTTTCCTTTTACATTTCTATTAAATATTTGTTTATATTTAATGGCATTACTGTAAAATAACCGTTTCTATCTAGTATAATTATTTTTCTATAAAATAATATAAATTATAAACGGGTTATATTCAATTAAAAAAAATAAAAATACTAAAATTATCTCGTAAATTTAAGTTTATCAATTGTTAAACGATAATCATTATACTATTTTATTGTTAAACTTGTAGAAATCAATATGCTATTTAAAATATAAACAACAAACATGTTCACAATACAGTCTTATAACTGTAGTTATTTTAATAGACGTATACATAGGCAGTTTGTGGTGCATTTATGATGTTTCTGTACGTGTCGATTATCGAACAATTTTTAACCCTATAAAGTATGAGTCATATATATGTAATTTTACACCGGGCTTGTCTATTCCCCTCGTATATTCATTACGACGTGAGCTGTATTATACTCTGTAAACATTTTGTTTCCTCACGCCAACACAATGTGTTCATTAATCTTTTTTATATAATAATCATGTTCAAACTCATTATCTCGTTGATGTCCAACGGAAATACTAAATATAAAAATGTCTAATATTTGGTTATGTAACAGTATTTCGTCGTTTCGTACTATTATGCTGCGTAGTAGTTTGATTAAAATAATTGTTTTTTTTTTCTCAAATTTTAGTTATTTATTTTGATGAATGTACATCACGTCGATTAGTATATGAATATAGTAATATTCAGGGCCCATTCTTTTCTCGAATATGTACATTTTTCACGCTCTCCCGGTATTTTAAAAACATTTTTGGAAAATAAAAATAAATTCATAACCGTATCGAAAGAAAATACATCAATGTATAGTTATAATCATCTTCGACTAATGTATACCCTGTACGTCTACGTAATATATAGTTAATACCATAGGTTTTATACTTGGTATAAGGTTGACGTAGTTAATGGCTATAAGGTAACCATCGATTAAGGACAGATATATATTTATATGGTTAATTGTTAATATAGTGGTCTATAATAATATTCACGGTTCGTTTTTTTCTATAAAAATATATTGTATATTATTAGTTATTACTATAACGTCATATAAAAACAGTGTTATTAATTTTTCAATTAATTTACCAAAGCCTAGTTAGATACCTACGTCCTAATGCCATAACCATAAAACAATTTCAAAAACTCGAACATTTATTTTTGTGTACGCATATATATTTTTCAGCTGCGTAAAGTATCATATTTGTCAATTGCACTTCAATATAAGGTAATCTATAAAATGCACGTAAATGTAAATAATTACATACTTCTTGCTTGAAATTAAATAAACTACTCCATAATTTTTTATGTAAACGTTATATTTTAACATTTTTGGTTTTACTTTTTACTTTTGCACAAAAATATATACAGTACAGCATCGTAAGAATTCCGGAAATAAAAATACGTCAAACACATGAATTGTAATTTGTAGACACTTAAAAATAGCACGCGTGGTTAGTCATGTATAGATGATGTACCCGTATAATAAATATATCATACACATTGTGCATGTGTTATGTTTCACATTTAATGTAAGACTTTCCGGTCAATATTCAATCTATACAAAAATTATAAAATTTCTATAAATCTTTTTTCTAGTTGGTGTAACATGCCACATTAATGTTTCGACATGCAATACGTTTTTTAGAGCTCTGCTGCTCTAAACTGTGTGTGTATTTTTTCCTTGGTATTCATAAATGTTTTCTACACTACTCATACATTTTTACATCTGTAACATTCGTATCCTACTTGATTCATATATCGTGTTAATTATATCATTTTTGAGCATCACAATAATGATTTAACATATTACAGAACAACTTATTGATTTTATACTATATTCAATTGCGTACATTTATTGAACTTGTGAAAAACACGGCCTTAATAAATAAACATTTTACGATCATAAAATAAACATACTAAGTTAGAAATTAGATTTTTTACTGATTTAAAATTTCAGTCGGATTTATTATCCACTGAACATGTTTATGAAACCGTTCTGTTTACTTTTGTTTTGAAATATTACCGACATGTTTTTTTTCCGTAAAAGGGGTTAGGGAGATATTTCGAGTGTAAATGTAAATAAAACATTTGTAGACCACCTTCATTGAAACACGCTGCTATATTTCATTTTGGTACACGTATAATAAAATACAAGAATAGGGCACATTATATTTGGAACTCTGAGACAATGAATATACGTATAGGACAGTACGCACACTACACACACACACACACACACACACACACATAGTCTTTGAGCTCCTTCTACTCCTCTTCTCTGTCGTTCACATAAAGGCGTAATTGTCTTTGCATAATGCGTGTGTATGTGTGTGCAGTGTACACCGATTATATTGTATATTGTCTCAGGGTGGATAATGAAAGGTTGAATGGGAGAAGGAGAAACGAAGATGATTTAGAATGAAAAAAGTGAGAAAGACGCGTTACATCAGGTGAATGACTTTGGTATTCTATTCTGTTTATGGTAAAGGTATATAGTTGTATATATATTTATATAACAGACGAAATGGACCACATTGAAAATATAAAAGAAACCAACGATTATACGAGTAAAAACTGTAGACGATCTTATTATTATTATGATTATTATTGGAACAAAACAATAGTTCTCGGATACGAATGTATTATCATTTTATACGTTTCTTTTTCACTTTAAACATCGATTCTGGAAATTGTATGTCATCGACTATAGTTCGTGACTGTGCTCATTCTATGTAAAATTACAACCAACCGACATTATTTGTATTACAGTGTTCTAATTCCCTGAATATTTCAATGAAAATTAAATAAAAATTCACAGTAGATACTTAAAAATAACTTCAATTAATGAAATATCTTAAAAAGAAAAAAGGACCACTGTTTTTAATTTTGCGAGTAAATAAATAATGAATAATTTGACTTTAAAATAAAACAAAAATTTCATTTCGAAAAATGGTAACCATTATGTAATTATATGTATTTGAATTAAAATTGTATTACGAAAATTTTTCTTTGTAATTTACATAATTAACATTATGTAATAAATCAATCAACTTGATGCACATTAGAGAAAATATTTTTGATCCCATTAAGTGTGCTTAATTTCATGCTTTTCAAATATTATTTAGTGTGATAAATAAACGAAGTGAAATCTCCATGGTAGTTGCTTCTGCTTAGTTGAGGTCAATCCACCATGACTGGTAACACAAATTCAATTCAGTCTGGCCCCATTGTATTTAACCAACAACTAATCTTATTTTATTTAGGTCTATATAATGTTATTATTGTAATATTTAATGAATACAATCTAATTAAAAATATGTATCTGCTTACAGCATTAACAGGGAGTCCAATAATGCCAGGTGGTACACCAGCCATTGCTAAACCAAAAGTAAGTGTTCACTATATCTTATGAAACATGGTAGAGTTTATACATTTAAAAAACATTAGCTTATTATATCAAATTAATTTTTATTTTATTTTATCATTTTATCATTAGGATCAAGTACCAAGGATTAAGATAGTGACTGCACTGTATCCTTTCAAAGCAATTGAACCAGGAGATTTGACTTTAGTTAAAGTACGCAAACAGATTGACATTTAAATTATAATTTTGTATTTTGTTAGTGCTTATTCAAGCATTATTAAATAATGAAAATTTTTATACAATATAAAAATATAATATAGACATGATTTTTAGGGTGGTGAATATGAAGTTATTGATGATTCTCAAGATCATTGGTGGAAAGTAAGAGATGAGCATGGGTAAGATCACAATTACTCTAATGTTAAGTATGAATTTAATGAGTTTAAACTAAATATTAAAACAAATTTCAGTGCTATTGGCTACATTCCTAGTAATTATGTTAAAGAAAAAGAATTTCTCGGTCTTCAAAAATATGAGTAAGTATTTAATTTAAAAATAGTATATTTGTAGTTTGAATGAAAAGTATATAAATGAAATATAATATATCTTATCAAGTTGTTGAAATATGTTTTAAGCAATATATATTTTGCTAAATAACTATATATATTAATTTATTAATTAAATATATTTTCATTTTAAGATGGTATGTTGGTGATATGTCAAGACAAAGAGCTGAATCTCTTCTCAAACAAGAAGACAAAGAAGGATGTTTTGTTGTTAGGAATTCTTCAACTAAAGGTCTCTATACACTCTCTCTTTTCACAAAAGTGTAAGTTATATAACATACTTTATTATTTATAAAACATATTTATTTTTCATATTCTATTAATAATATTTTTTATATTTAATAATACAGACTATAAACAAATTGATTTATGTTCAGTAAATTTTTTTTTTTTTTATTGTATTAGAGTTCACTGAAATTATTTTACAGTTGTTTCTATTTGTACCCCATTAACAAATGAAATAAAATTATATATTTTTATTTAACTTCATTGATATAGTTGTTATATATATTTTGAATTAAATATTTTTACCATATCATTCTGTATGTATTTATTGCAGACCACATTCACACGTCAAGCATTATCATATTAAACAAAATAGCCGAAAAGACTTTTTTTTAAGTGAAAAACATTGCTGCTCAACTATTCCAGAACTAATCAATTATCATCGCCACAACAGTGGTGGATTAGCATCACGTTTAAAAACATCACCTTGTGATCGTCCTGTTCCAGCTACAGCTGGTCTTAGTCATGGTAAAAATTACATTTATTAAACTTTTGGTTAATTCATTGTATGTTCTTACTGTAATCATACTTTTTTCATAGATAAATGGGAAATAGATCCTGCAGAACTTATGTTGCTAGAAGAACTCGGATCTGGTCAGTTTGGAGTTGTACGCCATGGTAAATGGAAAGGATCCATTGATACTGCTGTCAAGATGATGAAGGAAGGCACAATGTCAGAGGATGATTTTATTGAAGAAGCTAAAGTCATGACGTAAGCATGGTAAAACGAATAGTGAAAGTATATATTTATATTTACTTATATTATTAGGAAACTGCAACACCAAAATCTAGTACAACTTTATGGAGTTTGTAGTAAACATCGCCCGATCTATATAGTTACTGAATATATGAGACACGGATCACTATTAAACTATCTCAGGCGACATGAAAACAGTTTAGGTGGAAACAATGGCTTATTGCTCGACATGTGTATTCAAGTGTGTATCTTTTTTTTAATGTATAATCTACATTATTATTTATTAGTTTATTATTAACATAATACTTGTAATAATTAGGTTTGCAAAGGAATGGCTTATTTGGAACGCCATAATTACATTCATCGTGATCTTGCTGCTAGAAACTGTTTGGTAGGTTCGGAAAATGTTGTGAAAGTTGCAGATTTTGGATTAGCCAGGTATAAAAGATTTAATTATCATAAAATTGAGCATAATTATTTTTCAAACAAAAATTTAAATATAACAATAATATATTAATAGATTATATTATATGATTAAACATGTTTTTTTATTAATTACAAGGTATGTCCTTGATGATCAGTATACCAGTTCTGGTGGTACAAAGTTTCCTATTAAATGGGCACCTCCAGAAGTCTTAAATTACACTAGATTTTCTTCTAAATCTGATGTCTGGGCATATGGTAGGCATAAAGAAATATACACAATTTTAAAGATGTTTGTGTTCAATTTAATTATTATGTCATTTTTAGGTGTTTTAATGTGGGAAATATTCACATGTGGTAAAATGCCATATGGACGACTTAAAAACACTGAAGTTGTTGATCGTGTACAAAGAGGCATAATTTTGGAAAAACCAAAAATGTGTTTCAAAGAAGTCTATGAAGTAAATAATCCTTAAGAATATAAAATATTTGTATTTAATACATATATAAATATATATATATATATATATGTATATATATATTTATTTATTTATTTAACTTAGTATTTATTGAATGGATAAAATAAATGTTATTATGTAAACAGTATATATTTCAGTAATAGTGATGTTTCTTATAGGTCATGCGTAAATGTTGGAGTCATTGTCCAGAAGATCGCCCATCATTTAGATTGCTGAAAGAACAACTAGCTGTCACTTCTCAAGTATGAACAATAAATAGCCCATTAATAACATATATTGAATTCATTATTATTAATTTTTTGTTTTGTAGGGTTTATTAGCAGATTGACGGGTTCCGCGTCGACTATCTTGCAATTGTGTTGTTTGCTTGTTGCTGGACGTTGGTTATGAACCGCTCATAGAATTGTGTCGAATAGTGCTTGAAAGAAATCGCCATGACACTCTTTGAACTCATTAAGTACTGTGTTTAGTTATCAGAATTCATTGTGGGTTTATATACACAATAATGATCTCAAACTCCGCGATAAGTTTTCTTAAATAATTTCAAGCGCTGTTGATATTTTACACCACTAGTGTTGACATAAATTGAGATTTTCTTTTTATGTAGAAATTTCATTGAAATGACTTTGAAAAATTAGAACTAATAGGGTATTTATTATTGTGCAGGGTTATAATCCAAAATTAATTTTTTTGAGAATAGTAGTGTACTGAACAAAAATTATAATATTGGCACATATTTCTTATTTACATTACCTACTTTTTTAAATCAACATTTTTTGACAAACAAATCCAAATTAATTCTTACTGAGTCTTCCATTTATACAGAAAAAAACAGATGTCCTGTGTGTGTGTATTTTTTTTTTTAGTGTTCATGTGTTTGCTAACCCTGGCAATGTTTGTGATAGATACTGTGTTTTTTCAATTGTTATATCAAGGGTAGTCAACAAAAAAAACCTTGTTGGTCAGAGAAATAATTGCAATACAGATAAAAACAAAAAAGTAATATTAATTCTCATAATAACATCATAATCCTACATCTGATTATTATAATTATTAACTGCAATCTTAATTTAGCAGTATATATACATATATATATATTTGTTTTATTTGTGGTGAGCCTTAATTTAGATATACTCTTATAGAACAAAGTATTAAATTATCTAAGACAAGTTTATAATAATAACATCTATTATGAATCTATGACTATTGTAATGACAAATATGTTTAATGATTATCTGTATACATACTTAACTAAATTATAATTTAAATTTAAAAGATAAAATAATGAGATAAACCCTATTGTCAAAAACCTAGCCTTTATGTTTTGAATTTTTATAATATGTAATAGAATTCTATATTTTAAAAATTAATATTTTATACTCTACATAAATTAACTATCATTAATTATTTTTTATATACTACTTAAAGTCAGACATTTGTAGTTCGTTAGTATAACTAATTAGTGCATTTTTAAATGCCTAGTATCTTATATGATATAATATTTGTATTTTCTATTTTCATGCAATCATGTCAAATTGTGTGTGTTTATTTTATATTTTATAAATTATAACAAACGGCTTTTACAATTTTAAAATTATTAATTAAGTTATAAAATAACGTTTAGAAAGTATGTACAATTGAAGTACATAATGTTATATTGTTTCACATAAATTTTATAAATCAAATGTATTTTTTCCCTTATTTTATTGTGAGCAAAGCTTATATTGTATACCTGTTTTCATAAGTTCCAAACGTTTGTTTCATAATTATAGTGTTCATTTAAATTTTGTACAAGAACTTTATTTCTTTTGTACTCGTTTTACATTGTTTCATAGACTATTTTAATTTCCATAAAATGTACAAAGATATTCTCATTTTTAAGGTTTATAATGCTCAGTTTAATAATTTTACTATTGGTTTACACCAGTTTGTAAAAATTTATTATCAGTTTACATTATTTACAAATATAGATATGGATAAGCTCATAAGGTACTATTCTAAAAATGATTAAAGTATTTTTGTTTATATTAGAAATTATTAGTTTAGAAAATTAATTAAGCCAACAGTAATTATTAATGGTGTAAACAAAAAGTATTACATTTATTAGACTGTTTTTTTTTTTTTTTTTATTACTATTGTCATCATTTTATACTATAATTACTAAGCTTTTTTTATTGCATGTTCATATATAATTTTAATTTGTTAAGTTTAAGACTGAAATTTTTTTAAGAAAATATTACTTAGGACCTACCTATTTTAATAATTTTGTACAGCTTAAATTAGTCATGTTACTTGGTACTCTATAACAATATTATCCGTAATAATTGTCCTTTTTTACAGTTTGTTAATAGCGTTTTTCATTGAAATTTTGTTGTTGTTATTCAACAACATTGAAGTATAATAATTATTGATACTGATGAATAATAGATGTTTTTGTTTTGATTTGATACTTACCTCATTACTCTTAAAACGAACAGTTAAATTATGTAAGAAAACATTAACTATTAAAAATTATTCCTTAACTTGAATATTACCATAGAAAACTCAAATCGTAATTGAATAAATAATTATTTGTTTCTCTCAAAATATGAAAAATATGCTACCAAAATTTAGAGCATCGCAACAGTTTACTACGTGTACGATAATGAAAACAAGGGTTACGTGATCGTTTCGGGTTTGATACCGTTTACTATTACGTTTGTTTACGGCATATATTTTAATTGCCCAAAATTGTTTCATATGTCGTTTGACTCGATTTGTACGACGAAACCGTGGTAATTCGGTAACATCGCGTGCGTAAAATTGCGGTTACACAAACAACGTAACCTGACGTTTCGGCCGTTGCGGTGACACGTGTGTCAAAAAAATATTTAACGACATTCATGGGACGAGACTGCGTTCCGCTGGTGTCGAAAATTCGCGTGTTTACTGACGGAATTGCAGTCTGTTGTAGCGGTGGCAGCTTTGGTTCTCTGCCCACGGTGGGGGGGGGGGGTCAATATTTTTTGATGTACTTATATAAGTTTTCAGGTTCCGATGCTATTTTCTAGGGAAGTTACAGCGTTTTAAATTGTTAATTTTTTTTTTATAAAACAATATTTTACAAAGAGGATATAATATTCCCTAGAAAAAATTGTCCTTTTCTTGAAAATATTCATCCTTTTCTGGATGAAAAATCCAGCCTTGCCAAATTTATTATTTTGGTTATATCATCGATATTTATTTTTGCAGAAAACTAGGACTTTTGGACTAAAACCAGTCCGTTACAAACGGCGCCGCCCCTGGTGTGTAGGGTGTAAACCAGGATATACCCGTAAAAACACAAGTTCTACAAACAAGATTTATAAAACTCGACGGGACTAGTACGTTGGAATTGTTTTTAACAACACCGACGTTATTAGAAAATTCTAATATAAATAAAAATCACACGAAGAACCCGCGGCGGGCAAGTCGGTTATTCCCTTCGCTCCCCCACATCCCATCCCACCGATCATCCGCCAGATTATTCAAATTTCAATGCGAGGGATCAGATAGGTTTGACCTGACGTAAAATCGTAACAAGGTTGAGGGCGCAGGCGACTCCATACGAATAGAGACCGATACCCATTCATCACGTCCCATATGAATTCGGAAGAATCGTTCGCACAGGCGGTCGTGTTCCGTTTAGAGCGCGTTGTTTCCGGCGGTGTCATGCAGCCGTTTCGCCGGAGACCCGTTGCCGACGTTCGCGAAACCCCGTTCCAACGACGTCTGCGAACGGTCACGTTCGACGCGCGCACCCGTACACGGGTCGCGGTCGGAAAAGCACGAACGTACGCCCGCGGGGATCGGATAATCGCGTTCGCGGTGCGGTCGGCCGACGGCCGGCGAAGGGACCGCGCGGCATAGCGACCTCCGGCGGATCGACCCGGAACTAACGGCCGCGTTTGAACCGCCGGAATAAATGAACACTTTCAATTTTTAGTGAGAACGAGCTAAATGTGCACCGGTGTGACCTCGCCAATAAAAATTTTTATTTCCCGTTTTAAATTATATTCGTTCGTACTGTTCAACAAAATTGAATGGTTTGAACATGATTGGTCTATTTAGTAATATCAGTTCAAAATATTGATATTACGATTTTTATCATGGATTTAGTCACTAAGATCGTTTTTTCATGCCTTGTCATTAAACGATTTGTAATGATGGATTTCTTTTTTAATAAAACACGTAATTTAACCAAATGCTGCATAAAAATTTGTAAAAGTTTAGAAGTAGATCCGGAATTATTAAGTCATTTTACTTTTCCGAAGGATTCTACTATAGGTAAGTAATTGTTTTTATTCAGCATTCGTAAAATGCATAACCAATAGATATAAATATTTAAATTATTTAAATTTCATAGATGTGCAGTTTGGCTTGACAACTGTGGATTGGCCACACCTTAAAACAATTGATACGTCAATTTTGAATAAAAACTATCACTGTTAATGATGAAACTATCACACTGTTAATCGGACCATCAAATTTTTTTTTTTTAATTTGTATTTTATTATTATGATTTTTTATTATCTCTGTTTATTTTTTTCTCACGTGAAGTTTTACGCCCGTGAGCTTTCTTCACATGTAAATTAATTTAATAAAAATCAAACAATATTTTTTTACTACAAGCCATGTGTTGTTATTTTATATCATTATCTGTTTGTGTCCTTACCAATATTTTATCCATCACGTTACGTTAATATGAATATTATTAAAAAATGATACAATTACAATGATAAACTATTAAATCCACTGTTTCTGATGGAAAGAAAAAAGAAATTCAGAGGTAGACCACATGTATGTTCGGGAACGGACGACTGATAGGCTACAATGTCTTTAAATTTGTAATAAATGGCTGTAAATAAAAATTAACTGTTATTCAATTATTAATTTTATATTTTTCTAAATTTATAGAAAAACAATGATTTGTTGTGAATATTATGCGTAATAAAGAATACATGAATATACAGATATTCATATTTAGAATTAATTACAGATAGGTCCACATATTGCTAAATATTAATACTGAAAATATACACTATAATGGTAATACATTTTAAACCAAGTTTAAGTCATAAAAATGATGTACGGTACAAAGGATTTTATACAATTTTTTTTTCTTCTTAATTTGGTAGTCACACTGGTGCTACTTTAGCTCAAAATACCGTACTCTCCATAAGAGCCTGTGTAATTTATTATCAGTGTCCATTCTGTTTTCAATTATTCTGTGCTCGAACCTCCGTCGTTATTTTCGTGATCATGTAAACTATTACGTTCGTTTGAATTGTTGTTTTGTGATAACGCCGTACCGTATGATCGCGCGTCATTATCGTTGTGCTACACGGAAAGACGTTTGCGGGAGACCGCGGAAGTGTTGCCGATGTTTTATGTGTTTAAATCTACCATATATTAATCATATTATTTTCGATTGCCCCTCATTGTCTTTAGAGCGCTCACAGTTATTATCCTTATTAAATTCCCTTAATATTCCATTTAATATACATCATATTCTTTCTTCCCAATCACCTCCTGTTATCCTCGCCACCTTATCTCTTTTTGAAAAATCCAGGCTGCTTTTATAAAACCTCTAATTTGTAAATATAATAATTGTTAAAACTAATTGTAATCACAGTTTCAAAAAAAAAAAAAAAAAAAAATCTACCATATTTGTACGGTGGTGTTTTTTTTTCTATTTGCGTGTTAAATAACAATTTTTTTCGATTAGGAACAACACAATAAATTGTTACGATGATTATACAGGTAATTTCGAATTACTACGAATATACTCGACCTGATGAATTGTTCGTTTTTTTCGCTAATATCTACTTGTTTCATAGACGTTTTTCAAATGTGTTGGAACGAAACTAAAGTTGCCTGTAAATCATGTGTACTACAAAACCCTATCGGCTGAAAGCAAGGAAACCTTTTATGGTAATCGACCATTTGTACGGAATGTGAGATTTGTGAGATGTTCGGTGAACAGCAAGGTCCTCATTACCGAACAGTCTAAACCACTTGATGAACCAAAAAACATAGTCATCTCTACAATCGGACCATACTTGGAACTTATGCGGTTTTCTAGACCCACTGGTTTGTACATTTTATTTTATTAAAACAATACCTATTCAAAATATAATTGGATTTTTAGGATGGTTGCTGTTATATTGGCCATGTTCATGGAGTATTGCTTTAGCCTCGACAGCAGGAACATTTCCAAACATTGAGACGCTCGGTTTGTTTGCTCTTGGAGCAGTTATGATGCGGGGTGCTGGTTGTACGATCAACGATATGTGGGATAGAGATATTGATGCAAAAGTAAGTTTATTATAATATTATCGACATCTTTATATTTATATATATTATTAATATATTATATTACAAAGAATTACCTACCTATTCATTTATATAATATCCATACTAAAATTACTTATAATGTTGAAACAATTTATGTTTGAAACTATATTTCTTTAAGTTAAATACACTTTTTAAAATCGATTAATAGATTCCCTATTAATATTTATCTGCTTTTGTTTCTATAATGCATTTAAATTTAACTTATACATATCCAATTGTTTGTATATTTTAATATTAACTATATAAGTTGTGTTTATAATTACTATATTTTATTGTACTGTTATTATGTTTTTATATTTTATATTGCATTAAATTGTAATTTAAAGCTTAGAATTTTTTTTTTTTTTTTTTACAAATATTCATATTGATTATTGAACATTACATTTTAAAACAAATACAAAGTAAACATTTCTTTAGTTAACAAATATTTTTAGGTTGAAAGAACAAAAAATCGTCCACTTGTCATTAAATCATTAAGTATGTTTGATGCATGGGTGTTTCTAGCCGGTCAATTGGGTCTCAGTCTTATCGTTTTGTTGCAGTTAAATTTGTACACTATTATGGTTGGTGCTAGCTCATTAGGTAAGCCTAATTTGTATCATTATTAGTAAATTGGTAATATTTTTTATTAATTAACACATAGGTAGAAAAATAGCTTCTAAATTTATACTTATAAGATTCATTGTATTTATAATTTGAATTTTAAAAATAATGTGCAAAATACATTGCATTTAATTAGTGGTGTTATGAACCCAGATTTGTGAAGTTCATCCGAACCCAAACCAAACTTATTCAAATTATAATGAACCCAAGCTGAACTGAACTTATAATTTTATAATATATATATATATATACAATTTTTATATCATGGTATCATATGTGCTAATATGGATCAAGAAGTTAATATAAATACAATGTAAATTAATACTTACATAATACCTTAATCTATTGTCTGAGGAATGTGAATAACTTTTGGTGATTGTACAATAACACTAATGAACTTTTAATGAATACTAATTCTATGACTACTATTATAATTAGTCGTGATAACAAATTTTGATGTTTTGTAACTAATTTATCAAGCACTATGATATTATCAATAAGAAGACAATTTTTTTTTATCCAAATAATTTTCTTATAGCCTACCAATAATACTTTAAATATTTTTAAACAATAAACATCACTCTTTATTTATTTTGAAGAAAATGATTTGTGAATAATTGATGTACCATCATATTATATTATTAAACTGATAAAGGATAATGAAAACCAAAAAAAATGTGTCGTAATGTCAATAATACTGTGGATTATGTGAAAAAATTATTATTCATTCATAAAATAAAACAAATGAATTATATTTATTTAGACATTTTTGATTTTTTTTTCGATAAATTTGGTACAAATTTCATTTTCATTGTTTTAATATTCGAATTGAACTATTTTGTTTAGTTTGGTTTGAAAATTGAACAGTTCTTAACATTACATTTAATTTTAAGATGTTAAAAATGTTATGTATAATATACAGATGTTCAAATTTTATATTTGAAATTTAATATAAATTATATTAAGTTATATTACAATAATATCCATTAGTTTTGTTGTGTAAAATTCAAATAATAATTTCTATCGATAGGCCCAATTTACAATATTTGAAGAATAATCCATGTTTGTATTCAATCTAGGCTACCATAACTCTATTAGATTGTCGAAAAAAATTTATTTTAATTATAAATATTGTTATAAACATAAGGATTTATAATACACAACATTAAAATAATATGATATGCTTAGATTACAATGTATTTTAAAGCTCTAAATTAGGTCTGGGCTTTGAAAACATTTAAGAGCATCTGATTTTTATTTTATATATTATTTAATACATTCATATTTGTTTCTTATGTTAATTATATGTATTTTATCAACATTGTTTAGATATTGATTACTTTTTACAACTCAGCAATAATAATAACACGTAAACGTCTTAAAAAAAATTGTTTCAGTATTAGTCACATTATATCCACTCATGAAACGGATAACATACTGGCCACAATTTGTATTAGGCCTAACTTTTAATTGGGGTGCTCTGTTGGGTTGGTCTGCTATTCATTCTTCGATCGATTTCAGTGCTTGTTTACCTTTATATGCAGCTGGTGTTGCTTGGACACTTTTCTACGATACTATTTATGGTCTTCAAGTAATTTATTATTTCTCTAATGTTTAAATATTTATTTAACTAGGAAACCATTTTTATAGGACAGAAAAGATGACACAAAGTATAATATTCTGTCAACTGCCGTTCTTTTTGGATCGAAATCAAAATTTTGGTTAACATCTTTTGCAACAATGTCATTAAGCAGCTTTATGACGTGTGGTATTTGTACAGATCAAACTTGGCCGTACTATTTAGCCATTGGTGTTACAGGTGCTCATATGTTAAATCAAGTAAGTTTGAAAATGAATTAATATACTTGAAATAAAAATACATTATGTATGTTCTGTTATTTAATAGGTACTGACATTAGACATATATAGTCCTAAAGATTGTGCTGATAAATTTGTGTCTAATAATCATGTTGGCTGGATTATGTTTTTGGGAATAGCATTAAGCACTTTGCTAAAAATATCCGATGATAATGAATGTGATAACACAAGTTTGATATCCAACTAAAATAGTAATGTTATAATATTTATTGTTACCAAAATGTGACAAAACTTGTTTTATTTTTTTCCAAGGTATTTAAAGTACATAGGAAATAATTTTACATGCATGTTATATTATTATTTTTGTTGTATATTGTTGATATTTTGTTTTAATTTTAGTTCCTAAAAATCTAAGGAAAATAAATGAACTAGTCTCAATTATAAATATAATGTTATTTTTATTAATCAACAAATTGTTAACTAAAACCTATACTCACAACATTTATCTCTTAATTAATTTCAATTCCTCGCTCTCTATCTGCTCTCATTTCTAATAACATTCTTTGTCTTATTAATTCTTGGTGTTTTAATGCTTCTTCATAATTTTTTTGGCGTTTAGCTTGTCGCTGTAAAAATAAAAAATTGTTTTACTATATATGTGACAATAAATTGTTATCCATTTAAAATATGGTTCACAATTAACATAATTACTAAGGGGAAAAATGCAAATTAATTAACTAAAACTATAATTGAAAAATATAAAAAGATGATTTTATATATATACTATGTAAGAATAGAATATATCCTATTCTTACCGATTAGTTTGTAATTTCTTGTACTTATTGTCTTAATTATTTGAATATAGATAATGTTATGGACTGCTTATAAAAAAACAATAACATCTAAAATGTGTTTTATAATTAGAATACTCACTTCCAAGTGAAAGCAGTGAACCATTCGGTCGTATACTTTATCACATTTTCCTAAGAACCGCAAAAATTGTGCTACAAAACAAACCCATGTCAGTAGATTGCTTATGAATTATAATTATTATGCATAATATTCTTGAAGTCAATAATACCTTACTTCTTTATTACAGTGTCTAAATTCCATGGTGATGTTGTTACATTCTTCAGTATGTAAGTGCGGCGATAAATCTGGATGCATATTTTTGGTATTTTTTTATAGGCACGTAACTTATATTTTTACCGGATAAATACAAAGTTATTTTACCGTAACACATAGAATTCTGACATGTTTAAACTTTGAAGGCTGAACAACTAGAGATGTGTCGTTCCTTAAATGAACGGGTCAAAGTAGTGAACGAGATGATCCGGATCGCCAATATTTTGTTTCTTTGTATGGGATACACTGAACGGTTAGCGGCCGTACAGATTACCCACGTATGATGAAGTGAGCAACGAAAAGTTCTTATCATTAATACTTTGGAGATTACGTATCGTGATGCAACGTCCACCGCCCGCAATCCACGCGATTTTCCACGGTTGTGTTGACGAAGTCCACCACAATACTATTAGTACGATTATGGATATTGAGATTTCTTAATGTATAAAACGCCAATTACCATTGTTACCGTTTACCGTATCTTTCACGATTTCATTTTTACGTTTACGACGTAATTTGTCCTGCACGATCGTCTCCGTGTTCTTTCCGATTTTTCCCCGTCTCGATCGAATAAAGGGTCGGGACGTCGAACGCTGGAACGGAGAAAATGATGTTTCGTTTCGCTCGTTTTTTTTCCCGACCTCTAGTGATAACGAGTTCTTTGACGTCTTTTTGAGACTCTTAAGCCCCCGCGAAGTCCTTTTTACGTTGTTTCGAACACTCGCCACCACCGACCGATACTTCTTACGGGCGCCACCATCGAGTTTTAAGTTTACGAATTTTCCGAGTGCCTTATAACCCGTTCGACGTTTTTTTTTTACTCCGTTTCTTTTTTTCAATCGACCCGGTAGCGGTTTTGACCAACCAATGACATTTAAAATGTCATGCGTATATCTCAAATTACATTTTTGATACGGTGATTCTACCGTTTAAATACCCGCGTTTTGACATGGTTTGTCGAACGGATAGCGTATCCCGGCTGATAGGTAGGGTACGTTAGAATTAAGGTAAACCCCGGTTCGTTTCCCCTGTTTTACGGCTTTGAATTTAGCGGTTCTTCCCCCCTGGGAATCTTCCCCTATTGCTTATATAGTTTATTTGCGACCGCCTGCGTCGTCTTTTTTTTCTTTTCCCGATTTTTTCTAAATTTTTTATCGAATTTTTCGACGCACACAAAATTCGACCTAAATCCTATATAATTATTATTATACATTTTCATGTAAATATTTATGGCACTCGCGTAACAAAAGAGAATTATACAAATGTTTTAAGTAGTTGACAAGACAATAAGAGATAAAAATTAATATTATACAATACGGATAGATTATTGTCATTTTGAGTCTCGAATGGAACAGATTAAAGTTCGTGAAATAGAAAAATGTATTAATGGAAATTAAAAAGGATTTGACTACATTAATTTTTAATTTTTTTGTTTTATACTAAAGTTCATGTATTTTTGTAAATTCATGATTATCTAAAATTTTTGTGGTATTATATGACCATTACTTAATAATTTAAAAAAGTTACTACAATTTTTACTTTCCATAAATCAGCACAAAATTTATTTACTTAATCACACATATGTTTGTAGTATAGGCAATGCTGAAATTTTGAAAATGTCATTAGGAGAATGTCTTAGATTTTCAATGAAGATTTTTAATCCCTTTTAGACACTTATTCGTGTCGTCTACTCAGTAGACCCAGTAAACTCACTCAGTAGGTTCGCTTTTCCCACAAATTTGAAAAAAAAACTCCATCGTAACTTTTCTTCCAATTTCTAAGTCAACTATTATTAGCTTTAACATAATAAGTGTGTCAAAGTTTGTTCTTTACTCATAATGAATCTGTCAAGTCAGTCACTGCTCCATGATAATATTCTGTTGTGAGACAAGATTTATGTTAAATTTGGGCAATTTTTTTATAATATATAATAATAGCATACTATATAATATTTCAAGTCATCGATCACAGGATATACGGATTAATCATTTAAAAGTGATGTTTTACTATACATTATATTATGGGCAATCTTCATATCTTCTTTTGAAATTGACAAAATTAATTTTATCAATATTGTGTAATACATATAAAAATATTGTAATAAGTATATGACATTATTAAAACTGTATATGTGTGTCACCAATTCCCTAAGCTCAGTATTGGTTCATAAATAAATATAAACATATTAGTTCATACCTACTCTGGTAATTAATCTGTTTGAACAGGTTATTGCATCATTTAAGAGACTTCAACATATAAGAGTTTCCCATGACACAAGATTCATCCAACTATAACTACCACCTAGATATTAAAATTATTCGGCCGACTTAATGACGTACATAACCAAGATTGTCTGCATTTCAGCTTCCTCGTAGCGTACTCTTCCTACGAAACCTATCCATACCCAATAATTAGGCACTGCCGATTTTGTATTGATGTCATAAATAAATATATATGTTCGATTTTTTTTGTGAAATTTATTTTAATTCATATAATTTAATACAATAAAATAATTAAAACCATTTTGTTATGCTATATATATATTATAAAATATATCAAATCCCATTTTAGAATAATATTATTATGTTTTATTAATTTTATATATTGTGTTACGCAGTGAATATACATTAAATATTAATTTTTAGGCTTAAAGTAATTAACATTATCTACTAGTATATTTACAATACATTTTTGTGCTTTACTTATTTTTTCTTCAGATAATTCACCTAAGTCTTCGCAAAACTTGCACGGATTTGGTACACTCTCAAAATCTAAACAAAAATTATTAGACTCATATTATTTATTACATTGCCTAAAATAAAAACATGGCATAAATATATATATATATATACACAAGTATTCTTGACAGGGGAGACAAGGACTTAGCTAAGGAGGTCTAGACTCCAAACCCCTCCACCGCTGAATTTTTCCCCCAGCAAAGACCTTGGTGTGAGACAACAACCATTAAAATTAATCCTTACACAAAATAAAAAATATGGTTCTATTAAATTATCGTATTGTTCTATACGGTTATGAGTTAGGTTAACCATAAAAATACCATTTATTTATTTTAATAAGTACTATATATTTATATAATAAACTATTTTAATTTTGTTGCTTATAATTTGATAACAATATTCTGGCCACAATTCTGGCGCTTAAATTGTATTACCAGGTTTGAGTGATTGACTGGTTTACGTTTAGCTACCCAACCGTATGAGCAATCGGTATTGTCATAGAGGAAACCAGTAACCACAGTTGAAGCTATCTTATCATTAGAAAAATATAAATATAATATTTTATGTTAATTTTATATTTTTATTACAATTGTTGATATAACGATAAGTAGTAAGTACGATATAATTTTAGTATTTACTATTTTGAAATTGCATACTTATTGAAAATATTTAAAAATTATTAAAAATCGGTAGGTATAATATAAGACCTCGGGGAAGTGGAAAATCTCGCAGGGGAGACAGCTGCCTCTCCCGTACGCATTCTTATATATATATATATATATAAGTACATTTATATAGCTTAGTTATATTGAGTTATTGATAAAAATCGAAAATGAGATGTTATTTTACATTATTATATTAAATGAATAATATATTTTGTTTGAATATGTGTATAAATTAAAAATCAATCATTTATTCACAAAGCAATTAGTAATTTAAAAGAATAACACATTTTTATCATATGAATGTATCATAAGTACAGGGAAAAAACGAGAAAAATCACTTTTTTCCAAAATGGCGATATTGGTATCAAAAAATCTATATCGATGTACTGTATCTTTTATGCAGTCGAACTGGTGAAAAAAAACCGATTAGTCTAGAGTAATGTAAATCTTTGGAAGTTCAGGCCTACAGGAGAAAAAGGTTACGTTTTAAAATTAAAAACATGTTTTTCTTAGATTGAAAAAGTGACTTTTCTGATTTTTTCCCTGTACCCGTCATATACTTAAATACATTGGAATTCATACACTATATTCTTATCCTTTTTTGGCAACAGTTTTTTGTTTTTACAAAATATATTGTAAATTATTCTATACGTACCTATAATGTTTGTATATTTTTCTGGAAGTTCTGAATAGTATGTATATTTTGGAAATATACCTAAAAACCCGATAATTATATTTTTTAGTTGTAATTGATATGATTATATATTACTTATATAATAATAAGTACAATACAATTCATATTTTAATATCTTTTTAGTCTACTATAAAATTTTACATAATTATGTTTCTGTAATAACAGATCAATTGCAGAAAACTTATATAAGTGAAATAAATTAAATAATGGTTATTGTATTTAAAAATATTAAAATGTGTATTAAATATAATAAAAAAAAGATAATTATTATTAATTTAATTGTTTTGTAAAAGAACAATACATAAATATATTTGATTTACTTTTTTTATATATCAATTACATTAGAAAAATATTATTTTTTATGTTAATATATAATTGCAACCCTTATTCCTGATTAATGTATATCTATAAACTAATTTTACTGAGCCAACATAGATTTGTCAATGGCCCAAATCATTTATTAGTTATTTGACGAGTTGTATATCCAATATGACTATACATTTAAATATGAATGTCTGTAGCTATTACGTTGAATAATACTATGGTTTATACTGCTATAAAAAACAAATCAAATTAAATAGACGGGAAGTGTTTACATAGTTATTGTTTTGTTAAAAATAATGTTTTTTGAAAAAAAAAAAATTGTGTTTTACATTAGATTTAGTCGGGTCTAACGTATGCTTTATGTCTAAGAATTTACTACAATTATACGGAAAAATGCAAAAAATCAAATGTTTCCTGACATTGTTTTCAGATATATAAATCAACAATCCATGAAAGCTTCAACATATTCAAATCAAATATTTTCAGTTTCACAAAGTATAATTAGTTAATTCTATAATTTATTATTTAAAATTTCTGTACTTAATAAAATCTAATTCATTCTATATCTTATGTAACATAGTTGTCCTATTTTTTTTTAATCAAATTTCAATATAGAGTTAACATCGTTTTCGAAAAAGATTATTTATTATTGTTTTGAATGCACATATATTGAATTAATAATATAAGAGTCTCCGCATTGACTATTAATAAAGTATGAATCTTACCTAGTGCAATAAATGTTTGTACTATAAAAATAAATAATATAATGCATATTGACTTTATTCATTGACACTCACTCTTTCCACTATCATCTCTCGAATTCCCCAACTTTGTAAAAACCACCCGGGTCAAATTTCTTATAAATTTTTCAAATTTTATACAACTCAATATTATTTTTCAATATTATTTTTTTTTTCAATTTAAAATGTCAATGTTTATTCAACACTACAACTAAAATAAAATATTTAATTATTATTTTTCTGCGTACTGTATTTTTTTAAAGCATTCATATTTTTTTTCTAAAATGAACAGTTTAAATCATAGACTTATAATAGTTAAGTCTATACTAATAATATTATAAGTCTATGATTTAAATTGTTTAATATTTTGATATTAGGGCGACGTAGTATAGGATTCTCTTGAATAAGGGTGACATGAATATAAAATGGTTGAGAACCACTGGCCTAACCCCATGACCTTTTTGAGGACATTGTAATTTTCAAGATAATTAGATTCTCTTCGGTTGTATTAAATTTATATTAAACATAGATATATTATCAAACATAATATCCGACAAGAACAGTACAAAATAGTGTGCGAGGTAACTGTGAAAAAATAGATTTTAAATGCCATAACTATATTATTTCGTACATACACCAAATGTTGTAAAATATGATTTTTGTAAATAATTAACATTTTCTTGAAATTTTGTCTTCAAATTATAATAATAAGTAAAGGCCGCATTCTGAACAGTTTTTATTTATTATTTACATTTTCTATGTTTTAATATAAAAATAAAATTAGCCGACGTGTACGCTATTAGTAACGTGTATAACTCACACTTTTCCATATCAAAACCTAAAGAAACAAATAAAATAATATATAAATGCATTTGTTCGTAAATACTAGGTTGGCTTAAAAAATATATATAAACTCGTGTCAAGCATATTACATGATGTAGTTGTAGAGGCCAACATCTTATATTTGTAAGAGAATACGAATGAATAGAAAAAGATAATATATATTGTAACTTTAAAAATCGTTTTGAACGAGGTGGGCCAAAACGACCCTTAACGTCAGACTGTCAAATATGTTATATAATTGAAAAGTGGCGACATTGGGATCGCCTTATAATTTTCTTTTTTCCAACTGCGTGGCTTAAATAATCGAGTGCGACGGTACACCAGGCGAGTAAAGATGTATAATTTCACAGTTATCCATAAATATACTGTTTTTTGATAATTTTCTCAATTGATATAACGCGCTAATACAATCGTGTTTTATTTTAGTTGATACTCGTGTGGTAGCAAGGGATTTAGAAATAATGATGTATTATTTTATTTGCTCACTTAATTCTAGAAATGCATGAATTATACTGCTATGTAGTGTTCCTACAAATATAGAAAACATGAATAATGTGACAACAATTTTAAACATTAGTACAATATATCAACATTATTATTACTATAAATAATATTTAATCAAATCAACATCTATCAATTTGAACAATCCCTAAAACGTTTAGAGGTTTCTTTAAAGTGCAAGCAAACGACTTACCACCAAATTTTTCCAGTTGTCCTACAAAATTGTTGAAATATTAGCAAGAATAAAAGTACGATTAGTAATTTCTATTAATAGTCAAATATATACCAACAAAGTTCACCAGTATATTCATGTATAACATTAACCAACACGTATGTATACACACTATTTATTATATTAAATGGTTTTCAATAATAATATGAATAAAATTAGCAATGATCATATTTTATATTATTCTCAAAAAATGTATATTTTGGAATTTAACTTTAAATTAATTTGTATTATGATGATATGAAAATGCGATGTTGTTCTCTAATATTAAATACAAAAATTTATTATACGTATAAGATAACTTCATACTTTTGCAATTTGTATTTCCTAGATTATTTATTAAATAAAAAAACCTCTATTAAATTGGGCACTTCAAAAAAATTCATAATGTAATATTAAAAATAATTATTTTTCAATATTGTATATATTTATTTAACAAACTCATTAAAATTGATACAATTTTGAATTAACGTAGAAAAATATAAATAGTTTTCAAACCAGAGTTTATACAAACTTTTATTCTCCGCGAAATTATTATCACACCAAGTTTCTGGAGCAAGATCATTTGGTTTTAAGTTGGCTTCTATGTGCTCTATTTTAAAGGCAAATAATTTATGTAGTATATGCAGTGCTCGAATTGGGGGAGGTACGCAGGGGGACGAAACTCCCCTACTATTTAATTTTTGTTTTTTGCGCACCCCAACTACTTTTCTTTTACTGTGAATGGGTGGGGGGGACTATAGAAACTACGTCCGACATAATTTGTCTTAAAATATACATTTAAATTATCATTGGTTTTACAATTTTAAATATTTTTTAATCAAATTTGTTTATAGTTTGTTTATATGACGCTTGTTCTGTACCTAGTGCAGTAGTACACAGATATGTACAATAAATTGTTGTACGTATTCTATGGTCTAGTGTATTCGCTGGAGACAATGTTATCAGTTTCAGTTATCATTGCTAAGGTTTTCACATATCATTTATCATTGTTTTTGAATTTGTTGAGAAAATTAGGTGAATATCAATTGACATTTACATGGATTATATTTGTAATTTATATGTATGCAGCTAAAATGTAATTTTTGTTTTTTATTAGTCTTGTCTTGTGGGAGGGTGGTGTGCAGTGGCGGCGCTAGAGGGGGGCAAGGTAGGGCAAGCGCCCTACCAAAATTTGGTTTTGCCCCACCTTTGCCTTACCTTTGTTGAAGAACAAACGAAAATTTAAATTTCAAGTATTTATGTATTTGCTGCGTGTTCATGTGTTTCACTGTGTAACTCGTATTTTTTTTTTATGTGCATTCGTTGAGATAATACACCACAGAATAAACCACCATTTAATTTGATTTCGAAATTGATTATGTTTTATCAGAAAACGCTAATAATACAGTATTTTCCATGTACTTCAATATTTTTTATTACACCCTTTTAGACGGGTTTTCACTAAATTCTATCATCAATTTGCCATGATGTTGCCCCCCCTAGAAAAAATGTCTGGTGCCGCCACTGGTGGTGTGGTACAAACCCACGGGTTTGTTTTAGATAATTTGCACTTGGAATGTAGTTTTTAAATCGTTAGGTTGAGCTCATCTACTTATTTTTTCCAAATTTGAGCACTGAGTATATGGTTATCACAAAGATACAGTTCAATAAAATAAATAATTTCCTATTTTTACAAATATTATCACACGTACTTCCAATTGCCTCATTGTAGAGCTCACAATAATACAAATTTGTATACGCATCTAAGGATAATAAATAAACATAACAATATTTTATATAGATTGATGTGACTAAAGTAAACAATTGATGAAAGTAAATGGATATAAATTTATCCTTGAAATATGAGAAAAAACGAATAAACTATAAAATGAATTAAAATAAAAAAACAATCACACCATCGAATGCAATACAATATCATGTGAAATCATTATTGAATTTTAGTAATTATATCCGTTGCAAATAAAACGATTTACCATATTCAGTAAATTTTCCAAACGCTAAAAAAAAATTTACAAAATGTGTGAACATTCAAAAAGAACGTCAGGAAATAAATTTTAAGTTCAAGAATCTTTTTTTCGTTAAAACTACTCACACCAATTAAAATACGCATGATTGAAAGCACTGATGTTATCGCCCTCAACTAGAAAGAAAAATTCTTTAGATTCTGTTGATACATACTTTAATATTCTCTTCCATTGAAATAATTCTACAATTTTATTTGAATTGAAAATATTCAATCGATATAATGTATATTACTTACTATTAATTCCACTACTTGCGAGATTATCTATATTTTAATTGATTATTTGAATGATAATATTTATTATATTGTATTATTGATATATCATGTCCTACACGATTAAAGATCAATATTTCAACAACCAAATATACAAGGACATAGATTCGATAGACAAACTTTTTTTTTTATGGAAGAAATGGAAAAGAAATGTAAAATTCACTATTGCTCACAAATCTTTAACACTGAGCAAAAACATTGCCCCAACTAATAAACATCAATGTTTACTGTTGAAATTATAAACAAGACACTCTATATAATATGGTTAATAAGTAATATTAAACACACTGTAGTATAGTAGATGGAGAGTAGACATTTTTGTTTATTTCAATATAGTATAGTATATGATATATGGGTAGTACTGTCATCGTATCGTCGTCGTACACACGTATTACGCAGCGTTTGTTTTGTCATATACTTTTCAGTATATTTATTATTATATATCATTTCTCTCTCGTAAATCTAAGGATCTCAACATGCACCTCTTATTTAACGTATAGTGAATACTAAGCGAGGTCTATCGCTGGTGAATTGTATTTTAATTATAATTCGTCATTGAAAAAACTTAAAAAAACATATTTGCATATATGATCATTTTCCAAAAATAATATCTCAGCAGGATTGCGACATTCGAAATAGAAAGAAAATGAACAATTGTTTTTGATCATGTAATCGACCCAATTTATACCATAACCGTGTATTTCTATGGTGTCAAAATGATGAACAATTTATTTCTTAATACGAACAAGTTTCAATTGTACTATTTATGTACAAGAATAATACATCATTTTGCAGGACGAGAAAGCTAATCAGTCAAAGTTGCTAGAAATCATGTTATATAACTAGAATTCGAACATTTTAATACTCTTGAGTTACTGCAGTAGAAAACACGAAATATTTTTAACAAAAAGAAACTATCAGCTATTAAAAAACATTTCAATAACATTGACAAAAACTGATTGTTTTTTACCGAATTCGAAAATTTAACTGGAAATAACTCAAATACGAATATAAAATAAAAATAACGTATCTTCTCATTGACATTTGATAATAAACACGTAACATATTTTGTAAAAACCACACAAACTTAATTTCAAAATCATAGTGAATTTCAGTCCGATATAAACGTGTATTATATGGAATTTAGACTTGCTGGATTGGCCGCCATTCGAAAATGTGTTCGGAATTGTGGCGTAATAAAATGAATACCCCTTGTGATACCACTTTTTTTAGTCGTTTCTTGCACGCATTTTAATAACACCATTGGTAAAGGTAACGTCTAAAATAATACAATTTTTGATGTTTACTCTACCAATTTTCTATTTTTAGTATAACTAATGCATTCAAATCCTGATACTTTTTTTTTTACTAATATTACTTTACTCTATCTCGTATTCTTAAATCTGTTTTACGTTGATTATGTTATATGCTATATAGAGAGTTGTAGAAAAACTAGGTAAATTACATATTCATGATGTTTATGCATGTCATTAAATTTATAACATGTTTTTAAAAAGTATAATTATTAATATTAAAACTTAAAATAATCATAATATTTAAGACTTCATATTCATGTATTTGCTAGCATCTAATCGCAACACTGGTTATATATACTATAGTTTTGATACACGATAAATTTGCTGTTGAACGTTAAAAAGATATGGTCCATTTCGAATATGTAATGTTAAAAAGGCGAAATAATATAACAATAATTATAAAACAACCCGTTTTATAAGGAAATATATATTGCGAGTGATCCTAAAGTTAAGTCATCAAAAATTATGCAGCGACGTCGCCAACTTTTGCGTTGAAATGGGTGGTGCCGACCTAGTCAAAAATTATACATATTTTATTCATTCAATGTGTCACTGACGATTCTAATTTTGATGTATTAATTATAAAGTTTATGAGATCGCTCGATCGATTTAAAAAACACCAAATATCTAATTATATCTCAACGAATATTTTTTTTATTATTTATTACCTTAAAGTACGAGAACTTGATGAGCAAGTTTAACCCGTGTATCAAGTACAAGATTATAATTCATTGGTGAATATTAAATACGTTATAATGGTAACTATTTTATAACTTGTTCATATTTTAAAATACTATAAAAATAAATGCGTAAGTAATAAGTACATATTAATATCATATTGTATTAATACATAGGATACAAACTTACCAAGACATTCTAAAATTTAAAAATAATGTATACTTATTATTAGAAATAATAGGAACTACCGTTTCATTAATTTTTTTACTATTGTTAATATATTTTAATACATTATGATAAAAATAAGTATTAGACACAAAATATATCTTTGTATGACGTTTACTTTAATTAAACATTTTTTCAAAAGTTTCACTTATCCCAATATAACATAAATTTATTTTATTTTATCTTTTATAATTTTAATGCCCAACGTTGATATAAATATTAAATATATGTCATAGGCCAAATGATAACATAAGCTGTTAAGTAAAAAAACTGTAAAGTAATCATAGCAACAAGGCATTTCAAAAGTGTTTTACTAATATTATTTTATTTTGTAGAAGCTATAAGCAACATATGTTATAAAGTCTCACTTAAAAGTACTAAGAACGAGACAATGTTAATTGTATGTAAATTAATTTTTAGTTGAATATATATAATAAATAATAATTTAACTTTTAGGTTTTATATTCAATAATTAGTATTGAGAATTGCAATGAAATAAAATGAAAGTAAATTTTTTGATTAATCAATTCTTCTAATAAAAGCTATAATATAGCTTCTAAATAGAAGCTATTCAGGTTGAAAAAATACTTACGGTTTGTCCCTAATGTCTTATCAAAAATTGCAGCAAATGACAGTATTAATGTCACAAAATAGCTTTTAGTAGATATCGTCATCATTTTTTTTTTTTAGTTATATTGAAGTAATATATTTTCAAACTGCAGCACGAATAATAGTAATCACAGTTTCGCTCGAGCTTTTATAAACATTTAGAATACGTAAAACATATTTGTTTATGTACTCGTAACATATGTTTAAGTGCACACGACCAGATTTAATGTCAACAATTAGTTATTGAAGAACTGCGTAGTTTTTTTTTTAATTATATGTATTCAACTAAAACTTAATTTGCATACAATTAACGTTGTCTCGTTCTTAGTACTTGTAAATGAGACTTTATAACATATGGCGCTTATAGCTTCTACAAAATAAAATAATATTAGTAAAACACTTTTGAAATGCCTTGTTGCTATGATTACTTTTTCAACAATTAAAAAATTAAACACTCATATTTTAAGAATTTATAGTAATTATAATAATTTATATCTAACAAATCGATAGCCTATATTGGGGTATAAATTGTACAATTTAATGAAATAAACTGAAATTTTACATATATCCTGTTTGTTGTTTATATAAATATTATATGTATTTTTTGTGTCGTTATTAATATATTGTAAGATTACAATTAAGAACTTTGTTTCTAATGTGAATGAACGAATTGTAATTCAACGGTTTATCCGTATTCTCGGGGGAGTTTGTTCTCTAGTGTAAAATGCTTTTTGGTTTTTGTACTGTGAATAAACGCACTTATGGACTGTTTTGTACATCCATTGCCCCTTTATAATTCCCAACATGGTTTGAAATATAAATGCAATGAAAAATAATTTACTTTTTAAAATTTGTTATTTGAAACATAAATTTACATATTTACATCGGTAAGTTTTATTGGTATTATGAAGATTAGGGAAAATATGATACATAATATACAACAACAATAAATAGTGCTATTAATTTTAAAGCATACAGATACTGTAAATATGAATAATATAATAGTGATTAAATAGACGAAATCAATAACAATCTCATAAAAACAAAAACAAAAACTCTAATAGTAAACAATTGACTATCAAATTAAAAATTAAAAATATTTCTTATCATATTGTTATACATAAATCAATTATTGATGAAATTGTAGGTTTTTGGAAATCAATTCTAATGTTAAGCAGTTTTTTATTATTTTACTAGATATGTGAGTCTTAATTTAAAGCTAAAGTTTTAGGAGAATCATCTTTTTACAAATTTGTATAGCATACTTTTGTATCGATATTGTATTAATGATATTATATTCATACATTTTTATATTATATTATTATATTATTATTTTATATTATTATATTTTCTTGTTACTTTATTATCCTAATTTTACAATTAAAAAAAATATTTAAAGATTAAATTTTCAAAAATCAGAAACAAAATCAACTATTAAATTGTGTTTATGTATGTAGTATATGTAACGCATATAAAATATTATTTTTCATATGTTGTTTTCACAATCTACGGCATATCGTAAATAATATCTGTTTTTGCCATACGCCGAGCATTGTATTGCATGTAGACAGGTGTGAAATAATGTAATTTAACTAAAAAACAATTCGAAGAAGAACTTAACGATAACTTAAAACACTAAATTCAATTTTTTAAATTCTAAAAGTATTTTCTGGAAATTTACAAGAACATTCTTTAAATTTAGTTACATCAGCTAACTGTGAAAAAAAGTAATTTGTGTGCATCTTGAAATCTAGTATTTAAATGCATTAGAATATTATCCAATATATGTATCGACAAAATCGGAATAGGCCTGCCTACTTTAGTTCATTTTTACTACCAGACTTCCAACGTCGAAACGGCGTTTCCAACAACCACATGACAACCACGTCTGTCACTGGATTCATAATTCTGGCAAACAAAATCTAACAGTAACCGGTGTAAATGTTGAATAAAAAGCACGGCGGCACGGGTAAACGAATTTAAACGGACCCACACGAGCGACGATTCGAACAAGACGGAAACAAAAACATTAACATTACAAACGGTTTCCGTCTGAATCGGATTCCCTGCAACCACAGCGACAACACGCTACGCGTTAAACCCTGCGTGACAATAACAACTGAATGTGTGTATTGTCGTTGAACGCGGCTGCGTGCTGACCATAATACCACATCTATTTTTAGTACACACTGACGATGGAAAAACTCGCCTCACGATGATCAATTGCGCATGCAGAATTCTATTTATGTAACAGTATCGTGCATACAAGTGTGTGTATGTGTGATTTATGTAACAAGTACAAACTCGGAGGCGACGTAGACGGCGCCTCTCCAACGTCATCGGAATATTGCCGCCGTCTAAAATACCGGCGTTTGTTTACATAATAATTATTTCGTACATTTCATATCGGTTTATTGCTATTTTCGGTATTAAATAATATAACACATGATGATTCGTATCATTAAGTTTCGTAAAGAAGGAATTTTGTCACAAATAAAATCATAAATACGTTAAAAATTATTAACGAAATATGTGCTATCGGTGAGCCAAGAAGGCTCTACTACTAAGAAGATCCTACCGTCACGAACATAGATAATACAATCACTATAAATACATTACTACACAGACAACTTGAGCTTAAGTATGTTGAATTATAATGGTTTATAGTTGCACCGCCTGCGAAAAAGGTTTGGACACGAAATACAATATGGTCATTGTTTTTATTTTATTAGTAATAGTTTAAATGTATTCGTTTTTTATCCAATCGGCAATTTTTTCATTAAATCACTGCTTTGCGCGACGTAACCAATAAAATTTGAATTATATGTAAAGAATTTAATATATTTATTTTACATGACTGTTCGCGCCACATAGACCAAGGCGCATTTATTTTTTGTTGAATTTTACATATTATGATTGCAATTATTATAAATGTATTGTTGGTTTATTTCCGTACCTTTACGTGGCGTTATCTCCCTATCGATACGTTGCCCTGTTATAATTAAGAAAACACATACGCCTCGTAATGTGATGGATGTACAAAACAGTCCATAAGTGCGTTTATTCACAGTACAAAAACCAAAAAGCATTTTACACTAGAGAACAAACTCCCCCGAGAATACGGATAAATAGTTGAATTACAATTCGTTCATTCAGATTAGAAACAAAGTTCTTAATTGTAATCTTACAATATATTAATAATGACACAAAAAATACATATAATATTTATATAAACAACAAGCAGGATATATGTAAAATTTCAGTTTATTTCATTAAATTGTACAATTTATACCCCAATATAGCCTATCAATTTGTTAGGTATAAATTATTATAATTACTATAAATTCTGTGACTGTTCGCCGACTATACCTCGTCAGACGAACGTCATGTGGCCGACCACGAACTACCAACGCGGGTCGCCAACCCCGTGCCGAGACCCGGGGGTCCGAGTCACGAGGATTTTCATCTTTTGCGCCAATGAAGTACGCTCGCTCTGATACACAGACCAGAATCCTACATGCGATACGGGGTTCTGGTCTATGGAAAATTACGAATAAAAAAAAATAAATAAATAAAAAACAAAAATAGGAAATAAAAGAAAATAAATAAATAAATAAGGAACGGTCAGTTTAGCCAAGTCATACTCTACATCTAGATACGGATATATAAGCTTATAGTTACCCGCATTGATGCGGTTGCATCAATGCGTGTCCAAACATCTTGCCCGTCGGCAGATTCGCCGCGGGGACCGGAAAAGAAAAACTACTCCATGTTTTTGTTGTAACACATTTAATAAAGGTTAAATGTAAAATAATAATTAGTCAAACGAAAATTGACGGATCGCGAGAGACACAAACCGAATCGTGACAGCGGTTACGGTTGGACTGTCGACAATTTAAATATTAGAAATATAATTATTAAACGACATTCGTTACAAAAATAAACAATCGGACCGATACGGTCCCCGCACCCACCCGACAACAGGGAGCGGAGTCCACCGAGCCCGGCATGTAATATATTACGTCACAGAAACCCCCCTGTAGAAGTATCGATGTGTACAGAGGATGCTTCTACATATGACTGACGTCGAAAAATAATTATTACAAATTAAAAACAAGGAGAAAACTTAGAAAGTAAAATAAAATAAATAGATAAATAATTTAAAAAAACTATCAATAGAATAATAAATAAACAAAAACGAACTGTTGATAAACAAACGATATTCCAGAACAAACTATATTTTTAATTGACTTGGGGCAAGGTATTTACGTAGATGTATTACATTAAACGTCCCTTGAATTTCTTTAGTTGCAGGATCAGACAACACGTATGCATTTTGATGTTTTTTGCCGGTAATTTCGAACGGGCCTTCAAATAATAAAAAAAATTTTTTTATACATTGGTCTGCAAAAGATGATACTCGGTGTGCTCGAACCAACACCTTATCCCCGATTTGATAATTCACAGGTATACCACGCCTAGCATGGCGCACACGTCTTTGTTCGGCTTTGGTCCATTGAACTTCCCTCGCCATGGTCAATTTCATAGTGACGTCATGAGTAATGCCCGGTGGGTACTTGATCACTTCATATATAGGACTATATCGTGATTCTTGAAGGAAAAGTTCTTGAGGAGTGAAACCAGTTGCCTCATGTACTGTATTGTTCAATACCCATTCTATGTATTGGAGATAATGGGGCCATTCTGTGTGTTTGGCATGACAGTAGGTTCGGAACAGTCTTCCTAATTCTCTCATGACTCGTTCAGCGGGATTACTTTGTGGATGGTATACACTTGTAGTCGTAACTGATACGCCAAGTTCAGAGAGACGCTTTTGCCAGAGCTTACTCATAAATTGGACTCCGTGGTCCGAAAGGATATTTTTCGGTGGACCATGAACATTGATATAATCATTGACTATTCGATTGGTGACAACCGGGCAGTCGATCTTTTGATTGGAAATAATCGCACAAAACGAGAAAAACAATCGAGAACAACAATGATGTAAGAAGTTTTGTTCCACCCAGGTGGTAACGGACCATACAAGTCGACACAAACGCGATCGAGTGGAGCATCTGCCATGACATGCTGCATTTCACCTTCCATACGTATGGTATTATGTTTTGCTCGTTGACAAAGATCACAACTCTTCACTATTCGACGAACATTTCCAGAAAGGTTCCGAAAGAAACAAACATCACGAATCGCGGAAATACATTTCTTTGGTCCTACATGTCCGAAATACTCGTGAAAATTTGTAATTAATTCATCAAGGCGATGCTCAGGTACACAAACTAACCACGTATCGGACGTTGGGTATCGACGATAGAACAATATTTCATTATACAGAGAGTATCTTTGTGCTATGACTGCCGGACATTGGGAATTGTTTTGTAAAAATTCCTTAATACGTTTGAGATGCATATCCATATGTTGTTCTTTTAAAATGTGTTGAAAAACCTTGATTCTCGACCTTTGATGATGCAGAAACCCTTTAGGTGTTGTCATATAAATATATGGTTCATGCATTTGTCGAACAAATTCATCTCGACCGACAGGGTTTCGGGACAACACGTCGATGATGTTTTCAGTCCCAGGTATGTGTTTTATGCGGAGATCGAATTCTTGAAGCACTAGGGTCCACCTAGTTAACCGGGAGTTCCGAAGTCGGCATCGAAATAAGAAAACTAGAGCCTGATGATCAGTAAGAATATTTATAGGATACCCAAGGATAAAAATTCGAAATTTCTCACATGCAAAAACGACGGAAAGTAATTCGAGTTCAGTTATTGAATAGTTTCGTTCAGCAGAGTTTAGTGTCCGACTTGCAAATGAAATGGTTTGACGTTCTTTATTGGCATTTATTTGAAATAATTCTGCACCAAGGCCCAAGGTGCTTGCATCGGTTTGTAAGTAAAATTCACTTGTAAAATCTGGGTGTGATAGAAATCGTTCTGTGAAAGCTGCTTTGACTTTATTAAATTGTTGTATTTCATCAGGTCCGAAACGCCATTTAGTTTCCTTTTTAAGTAAATCGATTAATGGGCTTATGAGAGAAGCATGTTGATTGGCGAATTTTCGGTAAAAATTACAAAACCCGACAAATGATTGTAAATCTTTCTTATTTCTAGGCTGAGGAAATTCATGGATGGCTCTGAGTTTCAAATTATCCATAGCCATTCCAGTCGGTGTGATTATATGCCCAAGAAATTTGATACATTGTTGAAACAGTTCACATTTTTTAAACTTTAACGTCATTCCAGAAACAGAGATTTTTTCGAAGAGTAAATGAAGTCGACTAAGATGCTCGTCAAAGTAGGTGGTGGAGATTAACAAATCATCAACGTAGATATGTAAGTCTTGTTCTCCCGTTTCATCAAAGTCTGGTAATTTATTATTAAGCATGGCCTCTAATGCTCGTTGAAAAGCGGTGTTTGAAATATTTAACCCAAACGGTACCACACAGAATTGATACGTCCTACCATTATATACGAACGCAGTGAACTTACGAACCTCGGGGTGTAATGGCACCTGCCAATATCCCGAATTAAAATCTAATTTAGAAAACGTGGATTTTCCATTGAAACGAGCAAGAAGTTCATCGATAGGTGGGGACGAATCTCTCATGGGTAAGATGATTTTATTTATCCGACGTGCATCGAGACACAAACGTACAGAACCGTCGGCCTTCCCGACACAAAGGATTGGGTTGCCATACGGTGAGTCACATCGTTCCACAACCCCCCAGTCCACCATTCGCTGCAACTCTCGATCGACAGCATGACGTCGAGAAAAAGGTATGGGATATGGTCGTACCTTAAAGGGAAGATTCTCAGAAACATTAAAACGACAAGTATACAATTTATTTAAACCAGGACGAGTTTGGAAAATCGGACGATATTTCACCAAAAGACACATGAGTTTTTCCGTTTGTTCTTTACTCAACGACGGAATAGTAGAAACATATTCGCGTATACTTTCATATGTTTCGTGACCATTAATAGATTCATGTTTATTATTCAAACTTTTATTAATCGCTGATTCTTCATAGTGCAAATGTCGAGATATAAAATCTATGCTGGCGAGACATTGATCCGGAATAGAACAGAAATAATTAGACGATGACGAAACTGAATAGATCGCACGCAACGATTGGGAGTCCTCTTCAAGGGCATGGTAAAAAGGCAGCGATATATTCCATGAAGGAAAATATATGGTTTTCTCTTTATAATCAAGACTGACACTGTGATTGTTTAGCCAATCGTCACCGAGAATCATTGGCATAGCAAGGTGTGGAACCACTAGGAATATACAATCAGTGATGTTGTCGTCAATTGAAAACGACATTAACACTTGAGTTGTAACTTTACGACTTCGACCTCGAACTGCAGTTGAAATTGTAATACCGGTAACCGGTAACTCCGCCAGTGTCTGACCATGAGGAATAAGACGTTTTACAGAAGCATATGTCTTCTCAGAAATCGCTGATATTGATGCTCCAGAGTCTAACAGAGCTTTAAAGGACATTCCATAAATTGAAATTGATAATTCCGGGCGCTGAGTGGTCTTGGGCTCGAACAAGTTAGAATGAGATGTTATCGAGGTGCACTGCAAATTTCGTGGGGCATCGTTAGGTGTTGCACTCACACACGAGCCCCTTCGTCGTTTCCCGAT
Organism: Schlechtendalia chinensis; assembly: GCA_019022885.1. Taxonomy (NCBI): domain Eukaryota; kingdom Metazoa; phylum Arthropoda; class Insecta; order Hemiptera; family Aphididae; genus Schlechtendalia; species Schlechtendalia chinensis. Next base: position 8,070,862 of record CM032342.1, read on the forward strand.
AAATCTAACTGTTGAACAGGTGTAGGCATAGGATTTGTTGAGCGATTGGTCTGCTGAACACGGTTATGTTGGAATCGATTGTTCCCATAACGTGGCCGTTGACTTGACAAGCTTTGATTTCTTTCGTCTAATGGATTATTCCAAGGGCGAGGATGGTTGTTGTCTCGTCGAATTTCGCAAAAAGACGCAGATTCTTCAAACTCAGTTAGCACTGCTAACAATTCATTAGTGGTACGAGGGCCACGGCCGCGAATGGCAACCCCAAGAGCAGCCGGATAGTGTTGTATTATTACACCGATTAGATCGAGAGGATCAACTGGAGGAGACAAATATTTTGCTTTGGCAATCCAGATCATCGCATGATTTGCGATTCCTGAGGGTGACCGATACTGGTACTCTCGAAAAATTTCATTGCGGATTTTGCGTTGCGTTGCCGCAGACCAGAATTGTTGACGGAATAACATTTTGGCTTCATCATACGTAGTTGGGGCAGGCAGCAATGACTCAAACCAAATGCGGGCGTGTTCAGTCAGACGTCGTTGGAAAAGATCGACACGCTGTGTGTCAGTTTGCCCATAGTACGTGAAATATTGATTTAACTGTTGAAGAAATTTTTCCGGGTGAAGATCTTGATATCGACCATTAAATTCTGAGACAACATCAGCAAATCGTTCTACTTGACTTAGAGAAGACAGGTTTGATGAATACATTTGAGATGTTGGTGGCCTAGGTCCGTCTTGCGCCAATGAAGTAGAATTAGTCGCCGGATGAAAAGAGACGTGGTCTGATGACCACGCTGTCTGAGGTAAAGGAGGGTTGATACAAATTTGCAAACGTTTGACAGTTTCCTTTAAATCTTCAACATCGGAGATTATCGATGTTACCTTTTCGTCAGTACGTTTGTTCACCAACTGCTGATCGGTATGCTGACAATTCAGAGTGGTTACATTTTCTTCCACCTTTATCATACGTGCGTCATTCTGCTCTAAGCGCTCTTGGTTGCGGATCAGTTGTTCCTTCAACTGGCTAAAATTTGTCCGACTCTCTTCAGCATTCTTATTTATAATGGCAATAAGGTCAGCCATCGTGGCCTCTGCTTTAGGAGGTAGCGTTTGTTTTTCCGTTTTTGGGTCGGACATGGTGGGTGTTGATCTGGGTCGGGGGCGTAGGGGCGAGTTACTTTCAACTAAAGCGTCCTGGAGACGAGAGGGGGGTCGTGTGGTACGCTTTCCCGCACTTTCCATCCAGATTTCCAAGATTAACGAAAAAAATAACACAGAAATTTGTGTTCCGAATACGAGACTTACAAGCAAAATCTCGAAATGAGTTAAATAATAGATTAATAAAATGAAGATGAAGATAAAATGAAGATAAACGTTTCCTTACACAAAGTAGCGAAATAGTATTAAAATAATAAATGAAAAATAAACAATAATAAACAATATTCCTTCCCAACAGCGAAGACGGGCAAAACGGGACATGGTAACTAACGGTACATCCGGTAATATAATATGACTTGGCTAAAACACATTCTATTCCAAAACTAAACAAACATGCGGATTTATTATGATGAGAAAAAAAACATTAACTAACTTAATAGTGATAAGTGTAATTGCCTAATTACACCACTTGTCACAACGCGACAACCAACGAAAAAGAAAATAAAGAGACAAATTAAAATAAATAAGTAAAACAGTCGAAAATTTAAACGCCTAGAAAAATATTGATTGGTTATCATGCTATCCCGAGGGCGGTTAAACAACTTAGCCGCGACGATTCAGTGACCAAACATCCATTACCAAAACAAATCTATGCTGGGGAGCGTATCGTGTCGTAGAATTCAGGTGGGATATACATTTTGGGCAAGCTTAAATTTATTACAACTTGGTGGGTGTGTTTTTTGCCTAGAGAAAGTTATACAGGGACGGTCAGATATTTTATTTATTAAATTATGTCGAAATTAACAGGTTCAATTAATAATAGAGAAAAAAAACTAAATAGAAAAATAATTACAGTTAAATGAGCTAGACTCTAATACACAGTGTCATGAGTGGTATGGAAATCGTCCGTGAGTTGAATGCTACGAATCGATTCATACGTAATCAATGATACTTTTAAGTAATAGATGACATTCAGTACTAAATAGGCGGGGAACTGTTGCACACCATTACATGGAACAACAGCACCCACTTCACAAAGGGGAACGCTCATATTGTTTGATGATAATATCAAAAGAAAAGAAAATATCTGAGCGTATGTATTCACAATTTTTTTTTTTTTTTTCGACCATAATCTAAACTGAGACACACACCAAGAAGTGTACAAAAAATGTGAGTCATCAAAAAAACTTAAAATTACAAGCTGTCATACATCGATTTTGGATGATCACCCTGCAGTATCCGCTATTCATTCTGCCTGTCCCACGGCGATCGGGGTGACACCAACGCTAACGGATGCACTGTCGCTAATGAAATACAGCTCAATTGTTGTCTGCACACACAGACCCGATGGCACAATGAGAAAGACGATGATCCTGCATCAATCAACACTCTGGCATTAGGCAAAAGAAGTATATCACCTAAAACAACATATCTTGAATCACTAGTTCGTGGGAACATATTTATAACTATTATGCCAATATGACCAACAAGAACGGAAACAAACAAGGATTTTAAAACAAGTCTTGATTTAATAGAACAATTAATAACACATAAAATATGGATACACACAGTATGTAGGAGCGTATTCCATACTAAAGACAGTATTAACAAACAAACACGATTTTTATTTATTTATTAATATTTTTTTTTTATTTTTTTTTTTTTATATATATATATAGTTTTTTTTTTTTTTTTTTTAAATTTTTTTTTTTTTTTTTTTGTATAATGAGAACGTGTACTACGCTATACAATTAAAGGAGTCCATATTGAGCTGTTAATAACTATTAGTTATTAATAAATCTTAGCAACCCATTAAATATAAATAACATTACGACTCGACTTTTAATTGGATTCATCATTAACAACCACAATCTATTAAGGCGTAACGATTGTTGTTGCATAATATAAATATCCAATATTAGCATCGACCATACATATATATTGTATTATACATATATATACATATATATATACACACACCGTACCTATAAATATTGTGTTGGTGCAGTATATTTCAATTTTTTTTTTTTTTTTTTTTTTAATAATTATTTGTATGCAAATATACCATACGAATCCTGGCAGGGTCGCCATCTGTGACTGTTCGCCGACTATACCTCGTCAGACGAACGTCATGTGGCCGACCACGAACTACCAACGCGGGTCGCCAACCCCGTGCCGAGACCCGGGGGTCCGAGTCACGAGGATTTTCATCTTTTGCGCCAATGAAGTACGCTCGCTCTGATACACAGACCAGAATCCTACATGCGATACGGGGTTCTGGTCTATGGAAAATTACGAATAAAAAAAAATAAATAAATAAAAAACAAAAATAGGAAATAAAAGAAAATAAATAAATAAATAAGGAACGGTCAGTTTAGCCAAGTCATACTCTACATCTAGATACGGATATATAAGCTTATAGTTACCCGCATTGATGCGGTTGCATCAATGCGTGTCCAAACATCTTGCCCGTCGGCAGATTCGCCGCGGGGACCGGAAAAGAAAAACTACTCCATGTTTTTGTTGTAACACATTTAATAAAGGTTAAATGTAAAATAATAATTAGTCAAACGAAAATTGACGGATCGCGAGAGACACAAACCGAATCGTGACAGCGGTTACGGTTGGACTGTCGACAATTTAAATATTAGAAATATAATTATTAAACGACATTCGTTACAAAAATAAACAATCGGACCGATACGGTCCCCGCACCCACCCGACAACAGGGAGCGGAGTCCACCGAGCCCGGCATGTAATATATTACGTCACAATTCTTAAAAAATGAATGTTTTAATTTTTTAATTATTGAAAAAGTAATCATAGCAACAAGGTATTTCAAAAGTGTTTTACTAATATTATTTTATTTTGTAGAAGCTATAAGCACCATATGTTATAAAGTCTCATTTACAAGTACTAAGAACGAGACAACGTTAATTGTATGCAAATTAATTTTTAGTTGAATACATATAATAAATAATAATTTAACTCATAGGTTTTATATTCAATGATTAGTATTGAGAATTGTAATGAAATAAAATGAAAATAAATTTTTTTATTAATCAATTCTTCTAATAATTTAATTGTTTTTTCCCAAATCATTATTATTTTAGCTTTTAATAAATAATAATCTGTCCCGAATTTTTTCTTAATTGAATTTTAAAACTTCAAAAAAAAACGACGCAGTTCTTCAATAACTACTTGTTGACATTAAATCTGGTCGTGTGCACTTAAACATATGTTACAAGTACATAAACAAATATGTTTTACGTATTCTAAATGTTTATAAAAGCTCAAGCGAAACTGTGATTACTATTATTCGTGCTGCAGTTTGAAAATATATTACTTCAATATAACTAAAAAAAAAAAAATGATGACGATATCTACTAAACGCTATTTTGTGATATTAATACTGTCATTTGTTGCAATTTTTGATAAAACATTAGGGACAAAAGGTAAGTATTTTTTCAACCTGAATAGCTTCTATTTAGAAGCTATATTTATAGCTTTTATTAGAAGAATTGATTAATCAAAAAATTTACTTTCATTTTATTTCATTGCAATTCTCAATACTAATCATTGAATATAAAACCTAAGAGTTAAATTATTATTTATTATATATATTCAACTAAAAATTAATATTAATATATATTAAAAATAATATATATAAATTAATATATATAAAAGTATTAAAATATATTAACAATAGTAAAATAATTAATGAAACGGTAGTTTCTATTATTTCTAATAATATGTATATATTATTTTTTAATTTTAGAATGTCTTGGTAAGTTTGTATCCTATTTATTAATACAATATGATATTAATATGTACTTATTACTTACGCATTTATTTTTATGGTATTTTGAAATATGAACAAGTTATAAAATAGTTACCATTATAACGTATTTAATATTCACCAATGAATTATAATCTTGTACTTGATACACGGGTTAAACTTGCTCATCAAGTTCTCGTACTTTAAGGTAATAAATAATAAAAAAAATATTCGTTGAGATATAATTAGATATTTGGTGTTTTTTAAATCGATCGAGCGATCTCATAAACTTTATAATTAATACATCAAAATTAGAATCGTCAGTGACACATTGAATGAATAAAATATACTTTATATTATACTTTTTAAAAACAGGTTATAAATTTATGGCATGCATAAACATCATGAATATGTAATTTACATAGTTTTTCTACAACTCTCTATATAGCATATAACATAATCAACGTAAAACAAATTTAAGAATACGAGATAGAGTAGAGTAATATTAGTAAAAAAAAAAGTATCAGGATTTGAATGCATTAGTTATACTAAAAATAGAAAATTGGTAGAGTAAACATCAAAAATTGTATTATTTTAGACGTTACCTTTACCAATGGTGTTATTAAAATGCGTGCAAGAAACGACTAAAAAAAGTGGTATCACAAGGGGTATTCATTTTATTACGCCACAATTCCGAACACATTTTCGAATGGCGGCCAATCCAGCAAGTCTAAATTCCATATAATACACGTTTATATCGGACTGAAATTCACTATGATTTTGAAATTAAGTTTGTGTGGTTTTTACAAAATATGTTACGTGTTTATTATCAAATGTCAATGAGAAGATACGTTATTTTTATTTTATATTCGTATTTGAGTTATTTCCAGTTAAATTTTCGAATTCGGTAAAAAACAATCAGTTTTTGTCAATGTTATTGAAATGTTTTATAATAGCTGATAGTTTCTTTTTGTTAAAAATATTTCGTGTTTTCTACTACAGTAACTCAAGAGTATTAAAATGTTCGAATTCTAGTTATATAACATGATTTCTAGCAACTTTGACTGATTAGCTTTCTCGTCCTGGAAAATGATGTATTATTCTTGTACATAAATAGTACAATTGAAACTTGTTCGTATTAAGAAATAAATTGTTCATCATTTTGACACCATAAAAATACACGGTTATGGTATAAATTGGGTCGATTACTTGGTCGAAAACAATTGTTCATTTTCTTTCTATTTCAAATGTCGCAATCCTGCTGAGATATTATTTTTGGAAAATGATCATATATGCAAATATGTTTTTTTAAGTTTTTTCAATGACGAATTATAATTAAAATACAATTCACCAGCGATAGACCTCGCTTAGTATTCACTATACGTTAAATAAGAGGTGCATGTTGAGTTCCTTAGATTTACGAGAGAGATATATAATATAAAATATACTGAAAAAGTATATGACGAAACAAACGCTGCGTAATACGTGTGTACGACGACGATACGATGACAGTACTACCCATATATCATAAACTATACTATATTGAAATAAACGAAAATGTATACCCTCCATCTACTATACTACAGTGTGTTTAATATTACTTATTAACTATATTATATAGAGTGTCTTGTTATAATTTTCAACAGTAAACATTGATGTTTATTAGTTGGGGCAATGTTTTTGTTCACTGTTAAAGATTTGTGAGCAATAGTGAATTTTACATTTCTTTTCCATTTCTTCCATAAAATAAATGTTTGTCTATCGAATCTATGTCCTTGTATATTTGGTTGTTGAAATATTGATCTTTAATCATGTAGGACATGATATATCAATAATACAATATAATAAATATTATCATTCAAATAATCAATTAAAATATAGATAATCTCGCATATAATGGAATTAATAGTAAGCAATATACATTATATCGATTGAATATTTTCAATTCAAATAAAATTGTACAATTATTTCAATAGAAGAGAATATTAAGGTATGTATCAACAGAATCTAAAGAATTTTTCTTTTTAGTTGAGGGCGATAACATCAGTGCTTTCAATCATGCGTATTTTAATTGGTGTGAGTAGTTTTAACGAAAAAAAATTATTCTTGAACTTAAAATTTATTTCCTGACGTTCTTTTTGAATGTTCATCATACATTTTGTCAATTTTTTTTTTAGCGTTTAGAAAACATATTGTATTTGGTAAATCGTTTTATTTGCAACGGATGTAATTACTTGTACTCAAATTCAATAATGATTTTACATGATATTGTAAAATACACATACATAAATACACACATATGTTTGTGGAAGAATATAACGAATTCGTAATCAAAATTAGATCTAAAATTTTCCGATTGTCTCGGATTTTGTATTGCATTCGATGGTGTGATTGTTTTTTTATTTTAATTCATTTTATAGTTTATTCGTTTTTTCTCATATTTCAAGATAAATTTATATACATTTACTTTCATCAATTGTTTACTTTAGTCACATCGATCTATATAAAATATTGTTATGTTTATTTATTATTCTTAGATGCTTATACAAACTTGTATTATTGTGAGCTCTACAATGAGGCAATTGGAAGTACGTGTGATAATATTTGTAAAAATAAGAAATTACATATTTTATTGCAAACTGTATCTTTGTGATAACCATATACTCAGTGCTCAAATTTGGAAAAAATAAATAGAGAAGCTCAACCTAACGATTTAAAAACTACATTCCAAGTGCAAATTATCTAAAACAAACCCATGGGTTTGTACCACACCACCCTCCCACAAGGCAAGACGAATAAAAAACAAAAATTACATTTTAGCTGCATACATATAAATTCCAAATATAATCCATGTAAATGTCAATTGATATTCACCTAATTTTCTCACCAAATTCAAAAACAACGATAAATGATATGTGAAAACCCTAGCAATGATAACTGAAACTGATAACATTGTCTCCAGCGAATACACTAGACCACAGAATACGTACAACAATTTATTGTACTACTGTACTAGGCACAGAACAAGCGTCATATAAACAAACTATAAACAAATTTGATTAAAAAATATTTAAAATTGTAAAACCGATGATAATTTAAATGTATATTTTAAGACAAATTATGTCGGACGTAGTTTCTAAAGTCCCCCCCCCCCATTCACAGTAAAAGAAAGGTAGTTGGGGTGCGCAAAAAACAAAAATTAAATAGTAGGGGAGTTTCGTCCCCCTGCGTACCTCCCCCAATTCGAGCACTGCATATACTACATAAATTATTTGCCTTTAAAATAGAGCACATAGAAGCCAACTTAAAACCAAATGATCTTGCTCCAGAAACTTGGTGTGATAATAATTTCGAGGAGAATATAAGTTCGTATAAACTTCGGTTTGAAAACTATTTCTATTTTTCTACGTTAATTCAAAATTGTATCAATTTTAATGAGTTTGTTAAATAAATATATACAATATTGAAAAAATCATTATTTTAATATTACAATATGAATTTTTTTGAAGTTCCCAATTTAATAGAGGTTTTTTTATTTAATAAATAATCTAGGAAATACAAATTGCAAAAGTATGAAATTATCTTATACGTATAATAAATTTTTGTATTCAATATTAGAGAACAATATCGCATTTTCATATCATCATAATACAAATTAATTTAAAGTGAAATTCCAAAATATACATTTTTTGAGAATAATATAAAATATGATCATTGCTAATTTTATTCATATTATTATCGAAAACCATTTAATATAATATATAGTGTGTATACATACGTGTTGGTTAATGTTATACATGAATATACTGGTGAACTTTGTTGGTATATATTTGACTATTAATAGAAATTACTAATCGTACTTTTATTCTTGATAATATTTCAACAATTTTATAGAAGAACTGGAAAAATTTGGTGGTAAGTTGTTTGCTTGCACTTTAAAGAAACCTCTAAACGTTTTAGGGATTGTTCAAATTGATAGATGTTGATTTGATTAAATATTATTTAGTAATAATAATGTTGATATATTGTACTAATGTTTAAAATTGTTGTCACATTATTCATGTTTTCTATATTTGTAGGAACACTACATAGCAGTATAATTCATGCATTTCTAGAATTAAGTGAGCAAATAAAATAATACATCATTATTTCTAAATCCCTTGCTACCACACGAGTATCAACTAAAATAAAACACGGTTGTATTAGCGCGTTATATCAATTGAGAAAATTATCAAAAAACAGTATATTTATGGATAACTGTGAAATTGTACACTTTTACTCGCCTGGTGTACCGCCGCACTCGATTATTTAAGCCACGCAGTTGGGAAAAAGAACATTATAAGGCGATCCCAATGTCGCCACTTTTCAATCATATAACATATTTGACAGTCTGACGTTAAGGGTCGTTTTGGCCCACCTCGTTCAAAACGATTTTTATAGTTACAATATATATTATCTTTTTATACTCATTCGTCTTCTCATACAAATATATGATGTTGTCCTCTACAACTACATCATGTAATATGCTTGACATGAGTTTATATATATTTTTTAATCCAACCTAGTATTTACGCACAAATGCATTTATATATTATTTTATTTGTTTCTTTAGGTTATGATATGGAAAAGTGTGAGTTATACACGTTACTAATAGCGTACACGTCGGCTAATTTTATTTTTATATTAAAACATAGAAAATGTAAATAATAAATAAAAACTGTTCAGAATGCGGCCTTTACTTATTATTATAATTTGAAGACAAAATTTCAAAAAAATGTTAATTATTTACAAAAATCATATTTTACAACATTTGGTGTATGTACGAAATAATATAGTTATGGCATTTAAAATCTATTTTTTCACAATTACCTCGCACACTATTTTCTACTTTTCTTGTCGGATATTATGTTTGATAATATATCTATGTTTAATATAAATTTAATACAACCGAAGAGAATCTAATTATCTTGAAAATTACAATGTCCTCAAAAAGGTCAAGGGGTTAGGCCAGTGGTTCTCAACCATTTTTTATTCATGTCACCCTTATTCAAGAGAATCCTATACTACGTCACCCTAATATCAAAATATTAGACAATTTAAATCATAGATTTATAATATTATTAGTATAGACTTAACTATTATAAGTCTATGATTTAAACTATTCATTTTAGAAAAAAAAATATGAATGCTTTAAAAAAATACAGTACGCAGAAAAATAATAATTAAACATTTTATTTTAGTTGTAGTGTTGAATAAACATTGATATTTTAAATTGAAAAAAAAAAATAATATTGAAAAATAATATTGAGTTGTATAAAATTTGAAAAATTTATAAGAAATTTGACGCGGGTGGTTTTTACAAAGTTGGGGAATTCGAGAGATGATAGTGGAAAGAGTGAGTGTCAATGAATAAAGTCAATATGCATTATATTATTTATTTTTATAGTACAAACATATATTAAACTAGGTAAGATTCATACTTTATTAATAGTCAATGCGGAGACTCTTATATTATTAATTCAATATATGTGCATTCCAAACAATAATAAATAATCTTTTTCGAAAACGATGTTAACTCTATATTAAAATTTGATAAAAAAAAAAAATAGGACAACTATGTTACATAAGATATAGAATGAATTAGATTTTATTAAGTATAGAAATTTTAAATAATAAATTATAGAATTAACTAATTATACTCTGTGAAACTGAAAATATTTGATTTGAATATGTTGAAGCTTTCATGGATTGTTGATTTATATATCTGAAAACAATGTCAGGAAACATTTGATTTTTTGCATTTTTCCGTATAATTGTAGTAAATTCTTAAACATAAAGCATACGTTTGATCCGACTAAATCTAATGTAAAACACAATTTTTTTTCTTCAAAAAACATTTTTAACAAAACAATAACTAAGTAAACACTTCCCGTCTATTTAATTTGATTTGTTTTTTATAGCAGTATAAACCATAGTATTATTCAACGTAATAGATACAGACATTCTGTCTGTAATTGATCTGTATAATTGATCTGTATAATTGATATATAAAAAAAGTAAATCAAATATATTTTGTATTGTTCTTTTACAAAACAATTAAATTAATAATAATTATCTTTTTTTTATTTTTAATACACATTTAAATATTTTTAAATACAATAACCATTATTTAATTTATTTCACTTATATAAGTTTTCTGCAATTGATCTGTTGTTACAGTAACATATTTATGCATAACTTTGTATTAGACTAAACAGATATTAAAATATGAATTGTATTGTACTTATTATTATATAAGTAATATATAATCATATCAATTACAACTAAAAATATAATTATCGGGTTTTTAGGTATATTTCCAAATTATACATACTATTCAGAACTTCGAGAAAAATATACAAACATTATAGGTACGTATAGAATAATTTACAATATATTTTGTAAAAGCAAAAAACTGTTGCCAAAAAAGGATAAGAATATAGTGTATGAATTCCAATGTATTTAAGTATATGACAGGTACAGGGAAAAAACCAGAAAAGTCACTTTTTTCAATCTAAGAAAAACATGTTTTTAATTTTAAAACGTAACCTTTTTCTCCTGTAGGCCTGAACTTCCAAAGATTTACATTACTCTCGACTAATCGGCTTTTTTTTCACCAGTTCGACTGCATAAAAGATACAGTACATCGATATAAATTTTTTGATACCAATATCGATTTTTATCAATAACTCAATATAACTAAGCTATATAAATCTTATATATATATATATATATATATATATATATATATATATGAATGCGTACGGGGGAGGCAGCTGTCTCCCCTGCGAGATTTTCCGCTTCCCCGAGGTCTTATATTATACCTACCGATTTTTAATAATTTTTAAATATTTTCAATAAGTATGCAATTTCAAAATAGTAAATACTAAAATTATATCGTACTTACTACTTATCGTTATATCAACAATTGTAATAAAAATATAAAATTAATATAAAATATTATATTTATATTTTTCTAATGATAAGATAGCTTCAACTGTGGTTACTGGTTTCCTCTATGACAATACCGATTGCTCATACGGTTGGGTAGCTAGACGTAAACTAGTCAATCACTCAAACCTAGTAATACAATTTAAGCGCCAGAATTGTGGCCAGAATATTGTTATCAAATAATAAGCAACAAAATTAAAATAGTTTATTATATAGGTATATAGTACCTATTAAAATAAATAAATGGTATTTTTATGGTTAATCTAACTCATAACCGTATAGAACAATACGATAATTTAATAGAACCATATTTTTTATTTTGTGTAAGGATTAATTTCAATGGTTGTTGTCTCACATCAAGGTCTTTGAGGGGTTTGGAGTCTAGACCTCCTTAGCTAAGTCCTTGTCTCCCATGTCAAGAATACTTGTGTATATATATATATATATATATTTATGCCATGTTTTTACTTTAGGCAATGTAATAAATAATATGAGTCTAATAACTTTTGTTTAGATTTTGAGAGTGTACCAAATCCGTGCAAGTTTTGCGAAGACTTAGGTGAATTATCTGAAAAATAAGTAAAGCACAAAAATGTATTGTAAATATACTAGTAGATAATGTTAAGTACTTTAAGCCTAAAAATTAATATTTAATGTATATTCACTGCGTAACACAATATATAAAATTAGTAAAACATAATAATATTATTCTAAAATGGGATTTGATATATTTTTTTAATATATATATTATAGCATAACAAAATGGTTTTAATTATTTTATTGTATTAAATTATATGAATTAAAATAAATTTCACAAAAAAAATCGAACATATATATATATATATATATATATATGATATCAATACAAAATCGGCAGTGCCTAATTATTGGGTATGGATAGGTTTCGTAGGAAGAGTACGCTACGAGGAAGCTGAAATGCAGACAATCTTGGTTATGTACGTCATTAAGTCGGCCGAATAATTTTAATATCTAGGTGGTAGTTATAACTGGATGAATCTTGTGTCATGGGAAACTCTTATATGTTGAAGTCTCATAAATGATGCAATAACCTGTTCAAACAGATTAATTACCAGAGTAGGTATGAACTAATATGTTTATATTTATTTATGAACCAATACTGAGCTTAGGGAATTGGTGACACACATATACAGTTTTAATAATGTCATATACTTATTACTAGAGACCGATTTTCATGCAGTAAATATCAAAAAAATGTGTAGTTAATAATTAAAAAATTGCAAAAACATGCAGTTAAGTGCCTAAATCGTGCAAAAATGTATTTTTTGCCTAAAATCGCCTTATACATACCAACATTTTGTAAACATTCAAAGTACATTGATTTAAACCCTTAAATTATACTTATTTATCCAGTTTTTTACACTATTACAGGATTAGCAAAAAACTAATGAGTAATTAATAATTAAAAGATTAAAAAAATATATACATATATAAAAAAAAACCATACCAACAGAGTTAAGCTATTTAATTTTAATTGTAACTATTATACATATAAAAAAATTTATTTTTTTATTGAGTTAAAATTTACAATGTTATACATTTCAAAATTGTTTGCAGAAAAATTGTGCCTTCTATCACTCAATATGTCTTTTAATTTGGAAAATGTTCGTTCTACTTCAACAGAAGTGATAGGACTCATTTTGTAGCAAGCGACGATTGCAGGCTGTTGTTCAAAATTTATATTTTTTCGTACCATTTATGCAGTCGTTGTATTTTTTTATGAGAGCGTAACTTGTGTTTTTTTTCCACAACGGAGTTAAATTTGTGAGCCATAATTTGTTCTTTCTCGTTATTTTTTTTTTAAGGCTTTCTCCTATTGTTTCAAATATTTCAATTTGTTTATTGAGGGATAAATTTCGGGTTTCTAACTGGGTTGATGCCTGGGGAAAAGTTGACAAATGTGATTTTATGAAAGTCAAATCAGAAATTATTGACGCCGAAGTTATGACTCTCTTCAATTTTTTGATAGTCTGTACGTCTTCATCCAATGCATTAACAAACATTTTAAATTTATTAAAATTTTCCGCATAAAATAAGCTGCTTCCAACCATTGTTCCCCACCTTGTGAAATAGCCACGAGATAAAGGCGCGCCACGATTCGTGTCGGCGTGATGGTCATTTGGAAACACTAAACGCCAAATATGTCCGCCGAGCTGTACCGGATAAACGACGTCCATTTCCGATTTCCTGTTGTACGCACGCGACTCGCGGATGACGATATTAACTATTGTAACACATCTAACACAAGCGTACACGTACAACGTGATAATCTGGGCTATGAATTTAATTCATTAATAAATTATCAAATACGCATGCATTTATGCATTAATAAATATCACGTTATGCATTCAAATATACATTAAAAAAGCATTAAAAATGCAAAAATATGCATTTAAATAATGCACGAAAAATGCATTTCTTTAGGAATTTTTTTTTTTCGTATTTATTTTTTATTTACAAAAAAAAACAGAAACTGACACACACTAGAAGCGAAAACACACGAACGTTACGTAATCGACTAATGAATTTATGTATATTTATTGTGTGTCAAAACGAATTACTGAAATTATTATCAGTTCTTTTCGGTCTAAATATATTATATCGGGTGGTAGACCAAAAACTAAGGAAACCGCCGATCCCGCATATATATCCTGTTAACTACAACATTAGTCTTGACTAGACAACAATATTGTGGACTATTCTGAGAATTTATTATCTTTATAATTAAATAATAAAACAATTTTCGTTTAAGTGTATTTATAGATATTTTATATTACACGCACGCATTCATTCTGTATCCAACACACTATTGACGAGTGTGAAACAATAATAGAAAATTTTACTCGAAAAATTTTTTACACAACTGCCAAATCGTACAAATAATTTAAAAAAAAAATGTAAAATAACAAAATTAAAAATTAAAAGAAAGATTTAAAAAAACAAGAAAACATGCATTTATATGCTCTAACCCCCTCAAATATGCAAAAATATGCAATATAAATTTCCGTGTATGTATTTATTGTAATATGAAACAAATTTGTACCGAACTCATTTTCATCTAAGAAGTATCAAAAAAAAAAAACTATGCAAATGCATTAAATTCACAGCGTGTGCACGGTGACGAAACGATACGATTTCCACGCATAACAACCACAAGCGAATAAATTCCACGTAAATAATAAAATGAAAACAAAAAGCTGAAAATGTTATCGGAACAGGTCTATGGAAAGTGTTGTAAAGTATTACTGTTTTAAATACGATCGAGTTTGATACCGAACACCGGATTTTTTGATTTTTTGAAAATAATTACCTTGTGCACACAAATCGACAGTAAACTGGTAAACGAACACGTCATGTCTAAAAGAGCAAAATAATTTACCGACATAAAGATAATAAATCATTTGTAATCTCAAAATAAAAACGAGCATAATTCATTTGATCTACATATTATTGTTTTAGTAAAAAACTTGCGATCATGACCGACGACCGGGGTAAAATCTAAATTTTTGTGATAACGGCGAACTTTAATCTTATTAATTGAAAATATGTGTTTAGACTACTAGTAGATCCATTGCTGTTTTCAACGTTATTATTTTCTGTCCCGAGGAGGAAAACTTGTATACCTATGTAGACGGTTCGAACTGCAGCATCGGGAGGAAAAATCTGAATAAGTATTACCTTTCCGTTAAAAATCGCTCGTTTCCTTTATTTTCGTTATACATTTACGTACAACGTAGAAAATGAAAATCTCAAACCCGTGTTTAGGTGCACTGCGCAAACTTCATAGTACAGTTCAAATATGACTCTTGTGGTGCATTTTCATTCTAACCGGCGCAAACGTTTAAAATATAAGTAATTATTTATGGTAAACTGTGGTGCAGACTCGTCGCTAATTTTATCTTACTCCCCCCTCCTTGATAATCATTATCACGTATTATTATACTGGTTGTTCCTGCAGCTTCCATCATAATGAATCGCCGCGCCAGTTGTGTTTATTTGTCGTTGGACAATTCGAGTAATAATTATTATCAATAATACATATTATTATTATAGTGATTTACACAGTATTATATTATTATGTCCGAGTAACTGCTGAAAATATTTAATAGCGTATTAGTGTCGATTAAAAAAAAAAAGAGGTTACCTGATTTTATTAATTTGACAAGTTATTGTCATATGAACAGTTTGTTTTTTCAAAAATTTGTACTAGCACTGATTGTTTAAGTACCTGCATATTATTCAATAATCATGGTGAGTAACTGTTATTTTACACAATGTTTATGTGATAATAACGTTTTAAATATTTGATTCCATACAATTTCGCTTGCAGAAAAGAGTATTCCAATACACGACTTTATCCCTGACTGTATTTATTTGGTGCGTGTGTGGAGTTCCAAATGCCAACGATCCGGTCCTCGAAAAAGTAAGATGATTTTTTGTATACATCCACCTCGATAAAATGTATAGCATTGAAACATTTGAACTCGCACAGTTACAAACACAACAACAGCATTTCAGAGGTGAAGAACACAACCCAAATTACGATCACGAAGCGTTTCTTGGACAAGAAGCAGAAGAATTCGATAATTTGACTCCAGAAGAAAGCCAGAAAAAGACTTGGGTATTTGTTCTTGACATGCTGAGAAGTGATTTTTTTTAATAATTACAATTTTGTAGCTTAATAGTTGATAAAATAGATAAAAACAATGATGGATATGTGACGCAAGAGGAACTAAAAGATTGGATTAAAATTTACGCAAACCCGTTACATAATGAATGATGTACATAGCCAATGGGATAGTCATAAACTCCACGATCATGAAAAGTTGTCATGGACACTGTACAGAAAAGATACCTATGGGTTTATGACCGGTAAGTACCATAAAATAATTTTTATCTTGAACGTGCATATTGTTATAAAGAATATTTTTTGTTTTAGACGAAGAAGCAAACGAAGCGCAAAAAATGACGATTCCTATACATATGCCAAAATGATATTAAGAGACAAAAGGAGGTGGGCAGCAGCTGATGTAAATGCTGATGGACAATTGTCTAAGGAGGAATTTATCTCGTTTTTACATCCTGAAGAAAGTGTTCACATGAAAGACATTGTTGTGTATGAAACAATGGACGATATGGATGTGGATAAAGACAACAAAATATCAATGGATGAGTATATCTGTAATTCAATGTTTATGTTACATGTATATTATATTTTTGCTTTGAACTACAAGTAAAATCTTCACTGTGTTCATCTGTTTTAGCCGATTTATTTCCTGGTGTAAAGTCAAACGAAGAACCGAATTTTGTTATAAGTGAAAAAGAACAATTCAAAACATATAGGGATAAAGATGGAGATGGTTTTTTGGATATTGGAGAGGTCAGACTTTGGAGAATTTTGCACTTTAATAGTTCCTGATAAGTAATAAATATTTACCAATTCTAGGTTAAAGACTGGATATTACCTGATAATTTTGATCACGCTGAAGCGGAAAGCAGACATCTTGTTTATGAATCTGATTCAGATGCTGATGGAAAACTAACGAAAGAAGAAATATTAGTAAAATATGATCTCTTCGTCGGGTCACAAGCCACCGATTTCGGAGAGGCTATAATGAAACACGATGAGTTATAGAACAGTGATTCAATTAAACTGATTGAAATACTATTGGTTTAATTTATGTTGTGGACGTATAAAACAAACAAAAATATTTTTTAAATAAGAAGTATATTTATTTAGTTTATTTTATTGTAGTGACTAAAGAATATTTATGCCTGTAAATTATATTTCCTTAATCTGAATGTTAAAAATGAAGATCTGACTGAATCAATGTGATGCCAAAACTGTTTTTCTTATACATGATAATTAATAATATATTTACTCATTAAGCTTAGTCATCTTTTATATATTCGACTAGACTTCATTTGATTAATTGTTTCTTTTTTAACATTTTTTTTTGCATTTTTACGAAAAAATTCTTATTATATTTTCAAATATTCAAACATTGTGTATGTGAATCTTTATTATTAAACTAAACAAGTCTCCTGTGTATTATAATTACTATATATTATTATTTGTGTATTAGAAAATAATCATCTTAATCGTGTACTTTTCAATATTTGCAGTGTTAATTATTATTTTTACTTAATGTTAAAATATTTATCAGATTTATATTCATATTATTTATTTATAAATTCTATTTATATTAAAACAAATGATATAATTTTGTTGTTTTTTTATTTTATGATTAATGTTTAACTTTATAAAAATAAAAACAATTTATTAAAATGATAACACAATAATTTGTTTGATGGAAATTAATAATACGTGGTTTTAATAGACACTCCAATTGTACAAAAAAAAAAAAATGGTACAAAACAATGAAAGAAATTGAGATAAAGATACTCTATTTTTATATTCAGCAGTATTATTTTTAATTCGAAAATAATAATAAATAATGGAATTAAAAACACAATGCTGTGTAAAACTTTATTTTCTATAGTATGGTATTTTAACATGGAAAAAGAGAGTTGTTACAGGTAATTTGCTGTATTAGGATATCAATTTTGAAAGCAATTATGTTATCAAAGAAACTGATAAGTTTTATACATGTTTAGTGTGTATGATAATCAGTTAAAAAATTGAATTTAAAAGAAACTAAAATTGTCATATGAGATGATCGATTCAATAAAAAAGCCGTAATGTCAGCGTTTAATTACAGTGGCCCGGCCGAGATACTGAGAGCGGAACAGAAGGATGAAGAATTGTGTGAACGAATAAATCGACAACTATCTGAATTTCTTCTCAAATTCAAAGGTAATGGGTCATACCGTTGTTTGAGGTAATTCAAATACTAAACACTAATAATGATAATATCCAATGAGGTTTTTAGGACACATATTTATAAATAAAAACAAACAGTACATTTTTTGCGCATCACAAGTATTGTACTACACACTCACGACGCTGTCCAAGCTCCAAACGTTGGGAGAAGAGTACACGAAAATTGTTTCAAGTTGGAAAGACAGGAAAACACGTTCCATCAATTTTTGTAATTTAACAAGAATAATAAGCGAGATTATTATGATGGCTTGTTTACAAACATTTTAATTTACAGCAAAGTGTAGGCATGGTATCAGCACACGTGTTTGGAGACCAACTTATCGTCTTGGCATTAGATCGTTTTATCGATTATATTCAAGACAACAAATCAATAACTCTTCAAGCAAAAAATCAAATTGTTCACTTTACAACATCTATTAAATCACTAGTGCCGCTGTTTCAAAGTTTCAATAGAGTATTGTTCTACTGGAATGGTTCTTTTTATACTTGGGCCAAACGATTATTCAACATTAAATATGTAAGTGTTGTGAGCTAACACAACATAATTTAAGCAATAATTATTATGTTAATAATTATTCAAAAGTCATTATTTCTTTCTTGTTTAAGATTTATGCAATTCCATGGTATCGTCCGAAAAGACCGTTGCACGTGTTTAAAATTCTTAGCATATTGACTGCTGTTCATTTGTGTGTGCTCATGTTCATGGCTGTAGTGAAAACCCAAACAGTACAAAACAATGTGGATGAACATTCCAGTAAACAGATTTTATTGAATAACAGCGGTAAATGTTCACTTTGTCTAGAACCAAGGCAAAACACTTCTCTTTCATTTTGTGGCCATTTATTTTGTTGGTCTTGTATACACGAATGGTTGCAGACCAATAATTTTTGTCCAATATGCCGCAAAACATTGACTCCTAGAAGGATCGTACCATTACAAAATTTTACATAGGAAAACTATGAATAGGATACCCCACACACACACACACACACAGATATATATATGTTTAAATATGGAAAAATTTAAATCATTTTTAGTATTGTTTGATTAATTTTTATATTATAATATATATATATATTTTTATTTTTCAAGATGTGAACAAAGTAATTTAAGTTTAAAATTAATTAAATTAAATTAAAAATTAATGTTTAAAAAACAATTTAATTTAATTATTAGATAATTATAATCACTTAAAAAGCCTTTTAAATTATTTTGATAATGGTATTGTTATTTTTATCAAAGGTTATATCAAAAAAAAATCTATAAAAGAATATTGTGTTTATTTATTTATTCTTCCCAGTAGTCAGTATATATTTACAGTTTTATGATTTGTCGGTTTAAGATGAAAATTTTTTTTTTTTTGACATTACCAACTATAATTTTGTGTATAAATGTCTATTTACCAATATCCACAAGATGTTTAACATTTGTCACACTTTTGTCAGTCTGGTTGTTTCATCAGTCGCACGATTGCTGTACACACTGTCAGTTAATTTGAGACTAGCCGTCATCGTGTTATTTTGTGTATATTGCGTACCATTTTTCCAGATTAATTTTTTAAATGGTTTATTCTAGTTGTATGTATGTAGTTAATTAAATGTATGTATTTTTTAAAGTCGGGTTGATTGTGTTGCATGTGATAAAGATAGATTATGTTTCCAGAAATAGGTCATCCAAAACTCACCCGCTGCATGTAATGTCCGATTGAAGTTGTGTTGAATATAACTTCACTCAGCAAATTGAAAGACCAATTTCGAACATGTTTCTATGAATGTCAAATGACCGAATTTCCATATTTTTTTTGTATGAAACTAACTCCTCTTCTTGGGCTAAAGAAAATACTGATTTATGTGCTAAAAACCCGTAGTTTGAATAAACCGATTAGTTTTGAATTCATTTAATTTGTCTTATTAAAGTGGTACGAAATATACAGTAAGTGTAACAGTGCGGCATAGACATTTTTTCTAGGGGGGGGCAAGATCATGGCGAATTGATCATGGAATTTAGTGAAAACCCGCCTGTACGGGTGTAATATAAATTATTGAAATACATGGAAAATATTGTATTATTAGAGTTTTCTGTTAAAACGTAATCAATTTCGAAATCAAATTAAATGGTGGTGTATTCTGTGGTATATTATCTAAACGAATGCACATAAAAAAAATACAACGAGTTACACAGTGAAACATATGAAACATATAAATACTTGAAATTTAAATTTTCGTTTGTTCTTCAACAGGTAGGGCAAAGGTGGGGCAAAACCAAATTTGGGTAGGGCGCTTGCTCTACCTTGCCCCCCTCTAGCGCCGCCACTGAAGTGTAAGCAGCAGCAGCAGCATTACAACTTAATTTTTGATTCAAAATATTGTCAACTGATAGTGAAACGCCATTCTTCACGGTTTGTCTCATTTTCATAATTACTGACCATGTTATTAGAAATGTTATTCCTGAAATGTAATACTCAAGTATTTATATTCGTCTAAATCGTATTACGTTGTAACATAACAATTGCTTTGTCGTCGTCTTTTGTCTGCTGTGCGTGGGATATGATCGGCGAATGTTGAAAACGTTATTCGAATTCGACGACATTTAAATGAGACGAAAACCTATTTATACCGTTCTTTTTTGGTTTTCATTTAATATCGTATTGCCGAAAAATCAGCCCTTTGGTAAATATCCAAACCAGGTACGCGAACGATCAACTGCGCAACGGGTTATGTACCAAGCTACCGGAATTTCCGTTCACTAGTTATATATAACATTGTAACTAGTCATTTTCCGGCTTCCGCGAGATCAACGACAGCGGTTTACTATTCGAGAAACAACGTACGGCCTTCCTTTATTTTTCTTCGAGGACTACGAATGATATCACCATGATGTACACGTCAATGCCATAAGTATACTGATTTGTTTGGATTCGTCACACTTTCGGTAAAATCACGTTTTGGAATGGTTTGAACTCAAAAATTCCATTGTGTGAGCTTCCAATTCCGAAAACGTTATTAAAGTTCAGTGTGTTCAAGAATACGGGATAAACTGCATTCGTTCCGAAAAAAAGACGAAAGTGCATAAGTTATTCAAATATATTTATGTAATTATTCTATGATCTGTGGGATACAAAAGTATAGTCATATGTCTGACAAGCATCTATGTAGAATATTCTAGAAATGAAACAGTTGGCAATATCAGCATTTCGCATCGGTAAATTTGTTAAAAATTCTCAAAATTGTACTTCTTGTAGTAGATCTATTAAAATTATCGTTTCCACGCACGATGGACTTCGCCGGGTAGAATACGTCATCGGATGTGAACAGTTTACGTAGCAGCTCCGTTTACGTTTGTTAACAAGTCAGGTATGTAAATTTTTTACGGTCCGTATTAATTTACTACACTCGGTATTTTAGTAATTGTCCGACGACGAGTCTACGAGCGTATACAGTTTGCCCATCGTACCGTCCCAAATTTTATGTAATTGTTATGCATACAGAAATCTAAACTAATAATCCTAGTATTTCCTGTGGACGTCGACGGTTACTCATGCTTCGGCGGATTTGGCGATTCAGCGTTGTCATACCACCGTTGGGTTGTTGTACACCTGGCGGCGGTGGACGCGAGAAAATTTGTCGAAGTAGAAAATTTTACGCGCTAAAATAAAAATCTTGTCGATTGTCGTCGACGTGTTCTTGCCGCGAACATGTAATCTTATGAAAACGGACGACTGTTTGAATCGGACTTTTTGTCGTTAATGCACGTCGACGTCTACAAGTGTTTCGACGGAGTTTGCGATTCGGCGTATTTGAATCCCCGCCTGGTAGTTATACAGCTGGCGGCGATGAACGCATGGAAATATGTCGAAATACAAAATTGTAGCGTACTTATATTTAATGTCAATCAATAACATATGGTTTTTTTTTTTAATGGCGATTAAAATTGTTGTATATACATAGACGAAATTGCGTATGATTTTTTTATAATAATTCTATGATCTGTGGGATATTATATAATAATACTATGATATGTGGGTGATGTGGTGTGATCGAAAAATTTATTATGTTTTTCTAAACTTAGTAACTTTTGTAGTAGTTGTACGAATGGAATCGTTTCTCCACTCAATGAATTTCGTGAGATAGACAGCGATCGGATATGAGCAGATTGGCGACCAATTTTCGTTAATTCACCAGTCAGGTATGTGTTATCCTTTATGGTCCATGATAATTTTGTAGTAAAACAGAAAAAATATAAAATGGGAATTATTCAAGAAGAAATAATAACAATAATATCATGCAAGTATAAAATAAGTTTTTTACCTTTTTTGTCGTCTCGAAGATTTGCCTGTCACGGTTTTCAACTCTTGCGGACAATTTTTTTTTTTTATTGATTAAGGTAATAACTTTGTAAATCGAACAGAATAAGAAATGAAAGGTTGGGACGCCACCTTTGACTTGTTGCAAAGTCAGCGCTAAGAAATAAAGAACAACACAAAAGGTGAATTCCACGTTGTAAGAAATTAGATTTACCTAATTTCGGAAAACCGATCTGTTGAGTCGTTCTTGATAAGTATGCGTATACTCTCAGGTAGACAGAGACGGTCTGTCTGTCAGGTGGACAGAGACGATCTGAGTGCCCTCTGAAAGCTGGAGGGTGTATTTATCGTTATTTTTTGAAGGACATATACTAAGATTTCGGTTCCACAAGGTTATCGCTTATTTATTTTTCCATTTTCTGCGAATTTTGCGCAGTCTAAAATTTGTTCGTAGTGTCAGAAATCTGCGACTTTTGTGTTCACCTGATTAAATATGTGTGATTCATTTCGTTCTTTCTTCTTTTCTCTTCTTCTTTTTTTTTTTATATATATTTACTATTTCTGTTATCGAGTATAATATTCTTTTGTATGGTTATTTAATTGTTTTATATTAAAAATCATATTGAAGTCTGATAGCGAATTCTTCTTATGGGACTGAAATGTTTTATGTGTATTATACTTATATATAAAATACGCATTAAATTATAGGTGATTATAAAATGACTATTATTGTTATTCCTATAGGGGATTTATGATCGGTGTTCCGAGAAAATTTTACTCTAATATATTTATTAAAATATAAACTAAAAAAAGTGTTTATAATAAAAACCAATACAGAAATAGTTGTTAAATGTTATAAATTCATTTCTAAATAATTTTTGTTATGATACGAGCGTATGTTATTACATGTATTTGTTAAAGTATAATCTATAAAAGTTTACTTTTTATTTCATGGTTTCAGTTATGATATGAGTGCATATCATTACAATTTACAAGACTAGATATTTTAGTAATTTACTGACGACCCGTTTATGAGCGTTCGTTTAGCTCCTCGTAACATTCCAGGGTCAATGTGCTTTTTATTCATATAATATTTTATTCAAATATTTTCTAATATGTCATATACACATCCAAAATTATTAGTGTATTAGCCGCATTTGATTATTTTCCGTAGTCACACCAAAAATGAATTGTTGTGCTGCAGGCATCGGCGAACGTGAGAAAATAAGTCGAAATACGAAAGCTTACGCGCGTAAAAAAAAATTATATATAAATATATATATATATTGTCGAAATTCGTCGAAGTTTGTTTGTCAAGAACATGTTTTTTTAGGAAAACTAATGACCGTTTTGTCGCATCCCTGCTTAGTTGTTGTACAGTCCGAGGCGGTGGATGCATGCAAATTTGCCGAATAACGATACGATATCGATATTATCGAATACGATATCGTAGCATGCATAAAAAAAAAAATCTGGTGACTTTTCGTCGACGTGTGTTTGTCTTGCGTTTGTTAGTTTTTAATGAAAATTAACGACCGTACGAATCGGACTTGACTGTCCTTAATACACGTCGACGGGTACTAGTGCTTCGCCAGAAATTGGCGAATCGGCATTGTCACATCCCTGTTTGGTTGTTGTACAGCCCAAAGCGGTGGACGCGTGCAAATTTGCCGAATAACGATATCGTAGCATGCATAAAAAAAAAAATTGGTGACTTTTCGTCGACGTGTGTTTATCTTGCGTTTGTTAGTTTTTAATAAAAATTAACTATTGTACGAATTGGACTTGACTGCCCTTAAAACACGTCGATGGGAACTAGTGCTTCGCCAGAAATTGGCGAATCGGCATTGTCACATCCCTGCTTGGTTGTTGTACAGCCCAAAGCGGTGGACGCGTGCAAATTTGCCGAATAACGATGTCGTAGCATGCATAAAAAAAAAAATCTGGTGACTTTTCGTCGACGTGTGTTTTCTTGCGTTTGTTTGTTTTTAATGAAAATTAACGACCGTACGAATCGGACTTGATTGTCTTTACTACACGTCGACGGGTACTAGTGTTTCGCCGGATTTGGCGAATCGTTATTGTCGAATCCATGACTGGATGTTGTACAACTCGTGGAGGTTGATAATTCCAAATATTTCGAAAGGCGTTATTTATGTGCTCTTATACAGTACAACAACTAAGAAGGTATGCGACAAAATGGTCTTTAGTTTTCCTAAAAAAACATGATCGCGACAAACAAACTTCGACGAATTTCGACAAGATATATATATATATTTAAATATTATTTTTTTTTTACGCGCGTAATATTTCGTATTTCGAGACATTTCCTCACGTTTGCGGCTGCCTGTAGCACAACAACCCAAATTTGGTGTGACTACGCAAAATCATCAAATGCGGCGAAACACTAATAATCATGGATGTGTATATGACATATTATAAAATATTTGAATTAAATATTATATGAATAAAAAGCACATTGGGCCTGGTACGTTACGAGTTGCCAAACGAACGCTCATAAACGGGTCGTCAGATAATTACTAAAATATCTAGTCTTGTAAATTGTAATGATATGCACTCATATCACAACTGAGACCATGTAATAGAATATAAACTTTTATAGATTATACTTTAACAAATGCATGTAATAACATACGTTCATATCATAACAAAAATTACTTCAAAATGAATGTGTAATATTTAACAACTACTTCTGTATTAGTTTTTATTATGAACACTTTTTTAGTTTATATTTTAATAAATATATTAGAGCTCAATTTTCTCGGAACACCGATCACAAATCCCCTATAGGAATAACAATAATAGTAATTTTATAATCACATATAATTTAATGCGTATTTTATATATTAGTATAATACACATAAGACAATTCAGTCCTATAAGAAAAATTCGCTATCAGACTTCAATATGATTTTAAATATAATACAATTAAATTAACAAACAAAAGAATATTATACTCGATAACAGAAATAGTAAATATATTAGAATAAAGAAGAAGAGAAAATAAGAAAGAACGAAATGAATCACACATATTTAATCAGGGGAACACAAAGGTCGCAGAAAATAGAAAAATAAATTATCGATAACCTTATGGGCCCGAAATCTTAGTATATGTCCTTCAAAATATATCGATATATACACCCTCCAGCTTTCAGAGGGCACTCAGATCGTCACAGTCCACCTGACAGACAGACCGTCTCTGTCTACCTGAGAGTATAGGCATACTTATCAAGAACGACTCAACAGATCGGTTTTCCGAAATTAGGCGACTCTAATTTGTTACAACGTGGAAATCATCGTTTTTTGAGTTGTTTTTATTTCTTGGCGCTGACTTTGCATCAAGTCAAAGTTAGTGTACCAACATTTCATTTTTTATTCTGTTTGATTTACAAGTTATTACCTTAATTAATAAAAATATTGTCCGCAAAAGTTGAAATCCGTAACAGGCAAATCTTCAAGACGACAAAAAAGGTAATAAACTTATTATATACTTGCATGATATTATTGTGATTATTTCTTATTGAACAGACAAGACGGTTCTCGAATTCACACCCCTTGACTCGTGTTATTTAATCTTTTAATTCCTTTTTTATATTTTTTTGTATTACTACATATATAATGACAAGAAACAATATATAGGTTCTTTAACATTGTGTTAAATATTTAGTATTATGTAAATTGATATGTTTGACAAGCATGTATGTGATTTTATTGTTTCGAGTAAAAACAATTGAAAGCATCGGCATGTTTCAATGTGTAACTTTGCTAAGAACTTCTCAACGACGTTCCTCGTGAAGAAGATCTACAAAACATATGGGTTCTACGCACAATAGTTTTCGTCAAAAAGAATACGATAGGATGTGAGCAGTTTCGTTTCTTTACGATTGTTCACGAGTCAGGTATTATTTGGTTTCTTTTTACAGTCGGTGTTAATTTACTAAATTTGATATTTAGGTTTTTGCCTGACAACGCGTCTAAGAGCTAGTTCGGTTTACCATTTGTACCGTCCCAGGATCGATGTAATTTTGTTACATTTTATATAGTAGTTTGTGGACACTTAAATCGACTTTGTATTTTATAATATGTACTGATAATTTTAGCATTCTCGGAGCACGTCGTCAGTTATTCTAGTTTCGTCGGAATTCGTGAAGCAGAGTTGTCGCACAATAGTCGGTATGCTGTAAAGTTCGCCGTGGTGGTCGCTGCAAAATTTGGTTGGAAGACCATATCGACGCGCACTTTTACATTAAGTCAAGCTTCAAAATATTGTATTTTTTTATTTTTATTATTTGCATATGAAATTATTGTATTTATGTAATCGAAGGTGCATATGATATTTTCATATATTTTTATAATAATTGTATGATCCGTGGGATACAGATGGTATTGTCCTATATCTGACAAGCATCTATGTAATTTGATTGTCTTTAGTTAAACATTTTTCAATATCATCATTTTTGTACAGGTAAATTTGTTAACAACGTCTCAACGTTGTAACTCGATTAGTAGATCTACGATAAGTATCTTTTCACCTCGCGATGGACTTCACCGGGTAGACTACGCTCGGATGTGAGCAATATTTACAACACGTAACGATTATTCACTACTCAGGGAAGTGGTTTAATTTACGGTTGATACTGTTTTACCACATACGGTATCTTGGTAATCGTCAGGCGACATGCCTACGAGCGTGATCGCTTTTCGCTATATAAGTCAACGATTACTTGTGTTTCGGGGGAATTCTCGATTCAAATTTGTCCTACCACCACCGTGTCGTTGTTTTTTTTGCCGCGCTAAATAAATGTCACAATGGCGTATCCAGGTTATTTAAAGGGGGAGAATAAATTTAAAATCAATAAAATGTTACCATAACATACATGCACACACACACACACACACACCTATATACACACACACACACACCACAGACAAACACACACCTATGACAACAATGACGGTTTGTCGTCTTCGTGATTATGTCAATATAGATCCGCGACAGCAACGGTTCCGTGGTTTTACACCCGCTCGTATTTCGGTGAACCAACGACAACATATGAATTAAAATCGACCTTACCGTGTTGGAGTTTTCGCGCCGGTTTCGTTTCACTGAGCCGTACCACGATCATCGACCGGGTGAAAAATCGTGCGGCACGTTGTCTTTACACGCCGATTCAATCAGAATGTCCGGTCGTCCATCGCGGACGGTTTTCACTGCGTAAACCCATCGACTGATTCGAGCACACGGCACCACGGGCGGTCGCGATCGAAAATCTCGTGACCGCCCACGGTCTGGACCGCGCGTCGACCGTAATGGGTTACCGGTTTCGACCTGACCGTGACCGGACCGGTGTGTCGTGTATAACCGGTTGATATTTCTGCATACGAGTATATCGAGACGACCGATTTCGCCGCACGCGCAACTCGTCAAGTCGATGCCGGAGAACGTACTTTCCTGGGGATTTGCATTGCTCGTTGCTTACCTCGCGAGCAGTGGCGTATTTTTTTTATCTTTTTCTTTTTTTCCCGGTCGGGGAGGTTTAAATAAAACATAACAAATAAAATTGTTGTTCTGCGTTCCGCGTAATCACTATACAGACGGACGGCGTTCACGTGTCAACACGGGGACAATGCCGTTATTTTAAATTCAATCTAAACGGGCGTCACTAGAGTCGCGATTTCGAACGTGTTGTGTTTTTCACAAAAAAATCGAATCTCCCGATTCCCGAAATAGAATCGCACCAACGCGGTCGCCGGACGAGTAAACGTCGGCTC